>JAZGTK010016079.1:1311-12898 GCA_036877625.1 Ambastaia sidthimunki
AGAGGGACAATATCAGATTTTTATATATCAGTATTTTTACCCTTGTGATATTTCATATCTCAGTATTTCTGAATTTGCTGTGAAATGAGTTTAAAGGTGATTCAAAATGTTTAAGTCACACAGTAAAAGAATAAAAGTAATCAATGTTTTTCACTAGGAAGGAAGAATAATGTCGGATTGTGATGTAAATGGCCCAATATAACAGTAAACAGTGATAAAACATTTACATTGAGTCACTTAGCAGATGCTTTTATCCAAAGCTGTTCACAAATGAGGATAAAATGTGATGTACAGTAATTTATTCATTATCACAAAATAAACCTGACAGTCAGCATGTGAAGGAGAGAGAGAATGTGAGACGGAGAGACACAGGTAGACAGCATTCAAATAAACAGCCATATTTGTCATTTACTAGAAATGTTAATGTACAGAATGAACACTTCTAAATGATGATGCACACACAACTTACTGAATCATTTTTGAACTTTTGAAACAGTTTGAACTGATTCACAGAACCGAACAAAACTTTATAACTTTTATTTTTATAAGTTTTGCTTTTACTAAAGTTTAAATCAGAGAATTAATTTATTTAATTTCTGTCATAATTACAAGACATGATAGATACAGTGGTGTACAATAGCATTGTCTTTATTTATTTAATAAATAAGAGACATTAAAATCATTGTGTTAAGTTTATATAACCAGCGGTATCTACACATTGCTGTAGCTTTTCGTTTTGTCCCTGTGAGGCTGTTTGAACTCTTTGCTTTATGTTGTGCATGTTACGTGAGCTGAAGTGAGTCTGAACTGACAGACCTCTAGAAAACACACACACTCTTGAAACTCTCCCACAAGAGACACACACTCAACAGACGCACACATACACCCCACACAACATCTCTCATCATGAATTCTTTCACATAAACACAACAATGTCAGCGAACGTGAGGCGAGCAAACCAGAAATGATGGAAGATTCGAATAGATAATAAATGACAGAAAGTCACCTCACTCACACACACACACAATTAATAATTAACAACATTTACAGTGATATGTTGAACTTTTGTGTTTGCTAATGTGTGCGCGTGTGTGTGTAGTTGTGTCCACAGTACTGGCCGGAGAATGGGGTCCATCGTCACGGCCCCCTGCAGGTGGAGTTTGTGTCAGCTGATTTAGAAGAGGACATTATCAGCAGGATTTTCCGAATATATAACGCTGCCCGAGTATGTAACAGACTCACACATGATCTTCAAATTCATACCTCGGCACATGAAAGTTCATCTTTGCCACTAATTTTCAAGCCCCCATTCATCACTTTTAAATCAATTAACGTTCCACATTTAATACACAATTTTTTCTGTTTGCATAAATGTCAACATTGTTACTCAAATGTGTGTGTGTGTCTTTGGGTGTGTGTCTTTGGGTGTGTGTGTGTGTCTTTGGGTGTGTGTGTGTGTGTCTTTGGGTGTGTGTGTGTGTCTTTGGGTGTGTGTGTGTGTCTGTGTGTGTGTGTGTTCAGCCACAGGACGGGTACAGGATGGTTCAACAGTTCCAGTTTCTCGGCTGGCCCATGTACCGTGACACACCCGTGTCCAAACGCTCCTTCCTCAAACTCATCCACCAGGTGGACAAATGGCAGGAGGAGTATGATGGTGGAGAGGGTCGTACCGTAGTACACTGCCTGTGAGTACAATACTAGTACAACTAAACCGGTCCTAACTGAACAACTCTGAAACTCTTAAAAGTGTGTTACAACGCTAAAAAAGCATAAAAAACATTTCAGCTTTGAATGAGGGATGTGTCCATCTGTCCCACACACACACCTGCAGCGCTCATGAAAACACACACAGATCTTCTTCACAGACGGTTTTCACACAATCCTCCGTAAGCCTGTCGGATCACAGCAGAAAAACAGATCAATAATCATTAGTGCGTTCATTCATTAACACTGAGGATATGAAGGTTTGTTTTGTGTTTAATCTGACACAAGGAGGAACATCCCCATCTAGTGGCTGTATACATCAACTACACGAGTAGAATCTGCAGGTCAAAGCGTCTTAACCATTTCAACAGGAAAACAGAAATTGCAGACCAATTCAGATGTCATTTATGGACCTGTTTTTAACATTTAGTTAACATACTGATGTATGTACTGATTATATATAAAATCCTTCATAATGTGTGTGTGTGTGTGTTTGACCCGTCAGGAATGGTGGGGGTCGCAGCGGGACGTTTTGTGCCATCAGTATCGTCAGTGAGATGTTGCGGCATCAACGTTCTGTTGACGTGTTTCATGCAGTAAAAACTCTGAGAAACAACAAGCCCAACATGGTGGATCTGCTGGTACGCAAAACAAGCATCCCCTCGCACTGTTTTACAACGAAACATGAGATAAACACTGATCCCAGTACAGTCTTAAAAATAAAACATATTCACTGGTTCAGAGTTTTCTAAAGTTTAAAGAAAGGAACTAGTTTAAAACATTGTTTTTGGCCTTTTTCAGACTTTGAAGGAAGTTTGAGCACAATTTTAGTAGCTCAAACTAAATGTACACGAGAGACAAACAAAGACTCATATGTCATAGAAATAATAATGTGGGTGTTTGTTTGGTCGTGATAAACCCTTGTTTTGTATTTTGTATTACATACATAATTAGACATTATTTGGCAAATTAGAATATAATGGAATTTGAACAATAAACTGGAATAAACGTGACACATTTGATGTTGTAGAAATTGAAAAGTTTATGTTATCTTTTTGTTTAATTTTCTGCAGGATCAGTACAAGTTCTGCTACGAAGTGGCTCTGGAGTATCTGAACTCAGGCTAATGGAAACGGACTCTAGTGTGTGTGTGTGTGTGCGTGTGTGTGCGTGTGTTGATCCAGCTGGGAAGAATCAAGACTGTGAAAAGACAAATTCAACTCCGTCCTTGTTTCAATCTTCTCACGCTGATGTCATTATGATGTCAACTCCACACTTCCTGTCCTGTGCTTCAGTTTCTGCCTTCATGCTCTTCAGACACAAGTTCAGCTTTGCTAAAGACTGTAGATGTTGTTTAAAAGTGTTTTATGCTTTTATTGGCTGGTGTATTGGGGTGGGGGGGCTTCAGATAATCAGACATGTATTTTGGAGGTCCTGAGTCTGAAAACTAATCCAATAAACATAATTATTATATGGTGAATTATTGCTGCCATTATCACTAGAAAATGTACAGAAATGTCTCTAAACAAAATTACATTTATTGCCTTTGTTTTGTGGCTGGACAATAATTGCACCGGGCAAATAGTGCTTTATGGATCTTTAATGAGTCAGATTTACACATTAAGCTCCAGTTTAAACTGGATCGCAGGACGCGGGTTTTGTGCTAAATTACTGTTTAGTGAATATGTCCATAAGTGTTACTTTGTAGTGTAAATTGACTTCATATTATACAAAGAAATTGTGTAACCAGACATCATCGCTTGCCCTTCACCACTATCAGATCCAAAGCTTTCCATTCTATTTTCTTTAGTCTTTACTGTCCTTTATTTTTTTGCACATATACTTTTTAATATTGTTTGTTTATACTGTAAATATTAAGTCTTGTGTGATATTTATTCAGGACAATCATACTGTAATAGGTTTAAAGGTTTAATTACCCCAAACGTTTTTGAGTTTATTGTTTGAAGAAATATTCTACATGATCAAATATACTGTATGGATCAATAAATGCCTTGTCGTTTATAACCCACAGAAAGTGTCATGTTTGTGTAATTTCATTGTTAAGAACTGTAGATCGATCGTGAAACTTTGCTTTACAAAGCATAAACATTTTTTTTAAAGTTTAAGTTACACGTTTTATGGAGTTTCTGGCTATTTTGCAAAAACCTAAGTTTGTGAAATAAATCTTTTGTCAAGCTAGTATTCCTATAGCAAGACTTTTGTTTTCGGGCTGCAGTGACGCGCAATTCCGTCGCAGCTACGTTGACGTCATCATCCTGCGTCGCTTGCATCCACGTGAACGGTCAATTCAGTGCATATTGGTGAGTTGAATGTTATTTTATGCAAGTTATTTATTTTATGTGCTAATAAATTAAAATTCACCAGTCTCAGTTATGCAAACAGGTGTTTTTGGTGGTTTGCTGCCCAGTAATAACATTATTAAAAGCGTGTTTGTCTAGTTCATAACACGCAGAATATCAAACTGTAGTGGATCAAACGTATTTGCACGATATATGTACCGTGTCAGTAACAAGATATTTTTTGAGTACTATGTAAATCGCTTGTCATTACTATCCAGTGACTGTACCAACGCATTTAGATAATAACACAAGCACACGTGTGTTTACAGGTATAATCTGACAGCTACAAGTAAGTGATGGTTGAGAAGATGAGCGCCAAAGGTAAAAGGTATTTTAAGGAGGGACAAAAGCCACATAAGAAACGAGCCGTGCAGGGTAGCGGTAGCGGGGACGGTGAGGAGCCGGTGGATAGACTCGACACGCAGACGGTGGCTTACCTACGGCGCGTCAGCACTCGACTGAACGAGGGATTTGAAGAAGATGAGGAGAAAGGTCTGAACACATCAGTGTGTTTACTGAAAAGAAATTCTCCATTAAAACCAGTCGAAACCATGCGATGGTTTTAATTGTCATCTTTTAGTGCAATACCAGTGAGCTGTCAAAGTTCTAGATACAAATATTAATAACAACTTGTATCAAAAACAAACCAACTTAAACTGCTTAATCATAACCAGTTAAGATTGTCTAATATTTAATGTGTTTAGAATTTTTTTTGTACTTATATGAGGTTACGATGTTATGACAATTATGGATATATACTTATGGAAATATGTGCTGTGTTGAGGTTAGATGTTTAAACTTCATGTCTTTTGAATCCTCAGTTCTGTTTGTGGAGAACGTGCTGTCGGAGGTGAAGGGCAAAGCTAACCTTGTTGCCATGAGTTTGACGGGCAGTCTGACTCTGGAGCAGCTGCTGTCATTGGCTACTTCCGTCCAGGTGGGAGAAGTGCTGGCAGAACTGGGCGGAGAGACGGGGTCAGAGTTCAAAGGTGTAGCGTGTCATAAGCACGGAGGTCATGTGATGGAGACAGCTTTGAGACAGGCACACCGCTGGGCAGGTAAGGCTTCCCGGAGGCATTTAAAATAGACATCTGTTTTTGTACCTGTTCCAGGTAAAATTCGGGCACTAGTTGAAAACTTTGATCAGTCATACAGTGTGTTTAAATGTTAACATGATGCTCTATAAAACATGCACACATGAGGACACACACGTTTATAATGTTTGTTTTTAAGAGAAAAACAGTGCGGAAGAGGATTCAGACAGCAAAAAGACAGGTGAAGAGGATTGTGGGATATTGGAGGTTCAGGTGACACGTCTGTGTGGAGTGATCAGAGAAAATCTAGAAGAATTCCTCAAAGATCCATACGGATCGCATGTGGTCCAAACACTCTTAAGTGTGCTGGCCGGCTGTTTGATTCCAAAATCATCTGATACTCAACAAGGTCAGGAAACCCACATACCACAACCCTAAAGTATACATTACTACACTTACTAAACTAAGTAGTCATTTAGTAACAATACTTAACATCATCTCTCCTCAAGTCACATGTCATCACTCATGTCTGTTAAAGTGATGCTTGACTGTACAAACACAATTAATGACACTTTGGAAACATGCATGTTTGATAAAAGGACAATTTTTGTTTTTTTATCAGCTAAAAAGCCTAAAAGGTTTCAGACTGAGATGACAGATTTTGAGATACCGACATCATTCTGGTGGGAGCTGAAATATCTGTCTGATTCCGTGATGGAACACATCAGCGGTAACATCTGTCTTCATTTACAGATCAAGCATTGGATGAAATGCTCCTCAGTGCAAATGTTCATGTCATCTGTTTATTTACAGCCTGTGTGAGGAACCCGGGCGGCAACACAGTTCTTCAGACTCTGCTGACAGTGTGTCACAGGAAGAGACCTATACTGTGCAAAAAACTCAACAAGGGCATTATGGGATATCTGACATCACTCAGCTCTGCTTCTGAAGTCAGGTAATGACAGTTCACCAGAGAATTTCTTTAACATTCAGTGCCGCAAAATGACAATTTTGACAACACTGTTTCTTGAGTGTTCTGTAGACTCCAGACAGGTTTGTGTAAGGAGCGGACCTAACCTTCTGTCCATCTTCTCTGTCAGTCCACTGCTGGTTTTTCTGAAGGACCCCACCTGCAGTCATCTGCTTCAGATGGTCTTTAAGTTCTCGCATAAAGATCTGCTGCGCCACGTTTACAAGGACCACCTAAAAACACAGCTGATGTCTCTGGTCCTTCATCCCATCGCAAACTACACCATCCAAACGCTGATCGCCGCTTCCACCAACTTCAAAGTGGTACTTAATGAACTGATTTGACCTTAAACATAGTGGAATAAACTAGGTCATTGTTTAACTATTTCTGTTTCATTACTTCTTTTGTTTATGCAGTTCTTGAAAATCTTCGATGAGTTGATAGAGGGTTTTGAGGCAGTGCTCGCCTCCGGGCACATGGGGGTTGTAGTGCAGCTCACAGAAAGCTGTGTGCAGTGGGAGGAGAAGCAGGACATTTTGATGCAGCGCCTCTTTCAGGTGGGGATGAGTTATGACAACAGTCTCTGACTTACTGTATAATTAAAACCGCAATCTGTACCTTTTTAATTTTGGTTAAAAATGAACAAAAATCAGTTATTGAGCAAGTACATAACAGATCAGTGTTCAAAACAATCTTCTTGTATATCTTCCTAATAATGAGTTAATGATTTTCAAGGAAATGTCAGTTTGATTTGTAGTTAGTCATGTGTATAAACAGAAAGAAGACACAGATACTAAATCAACTGTGTTGGTTCTAGAATGGTGGAGTGTTTGTAGTTTTTACAGCAGTTGTTTAGAATTTATGACATCAGAAAAACGTGCAATTTTTGTTTCAAGCAGAGATGGCGATAGAGAGGCGACAGTTCTGGATTGCAGCTGTAAATGAAAGCTGCACTCAGTCATTTTTGTTGGCTGGTACGTCAGTGGTTACTGAGATAAAGAAACTCGTGTTGTGTGCTTCCACCTGGAATTCACATGGGTGAACCGGTTCACTGTTTCTCTCTGTTTATTCAGTCACACAGAAGCATTTAGATTACCGTACAATTCTGGCTAGCTTTAATTGAGATAACTCACCCAGTTTCTCCTGGTTTCTTCCATTTGAGGAACTGTACCAGTCTCACAGGCAGGACCAGTAAACTCTGCAGTTTGTCCTTGAGTGGAGAATGTGGAGGCAGATACTGTCAGAACCGAGTGCACATACAAAACGTGAAAGCATGCATTTGAAGATAGCTCACATAGCATTTCTCTTAGAGGGTTAAAAACAATCTTTGTTCCTTCTGCAGAATTAACAACAACAGCAGCATCATCAATCATATATTGACCGTAATAGTCATTATATAAACATAACCATTGTAATTTTACTTACAGTAGTATTATCTGGTCATGTGATCTCAACATTTTGACTTGCGTAGAATAAATCAAGCTTCTGTTTGTCCACTGATGTAATTTGAGTCTTTATCTCATGTGCGCATCATTGTAAGATATTCATCCATTTTCTGTGTATTTTTAGGGATTGATTAAACTGAGCTGTTGTATTTTATTTCCCATCAGGCATTTCACTGCACTGAACCTGGATCACGACGCACCTCCTGTCTGCCTCTGTTTCTGTCCTTACTGACATATGAGGTGTATTACAACACAGAGACAGCAGGGGGAGACACAGACACACAGGTACACAGCCAAGCGTTTTAACTGATAACACACTGCCATCTTTTCAGTTTTTCAGCCATTATTTGATTGCCTTACAAAAAGCTACGCAAAACTGCATTTCAATGCAAAATAACAATGTTTATTTATTCATCTGTGTGCTGTGCATTGTGATAATACAACCACGTCGCATTTAGCATTGCATGCGGTTTCTTATGCTGTTGAATAATCGCATTATTGTACACGGTATATACTGAGTATTTTTTAGTAGTGTAACATTGCGTAAATTTTCTCTCTGTGTCGGTGAACAGCGCCCTCTGTCTGTATGTTATCATGGTTCTCGCTTGGTTCAAGCTCTGGCTAACTTTAAAGACAAATCAGTACTGATGAACAGCCTGCATGAGCTGAGCTACGCCAACCTGCTGATACTCGGGACCGACAGCATGGGCAGCCACGCGCTGCAGGCCCTGGTGACGACAGCGAGCGATAAGGGCCGGGGAAAAATCTTAAGAAAACTAGAGGTAAATTATATCGAAGTACTTCAGAGATCAAAATACAAAACGAGGGTGATTTTCACACTCTGTATTTGTCACAGGCGCTGTATGTTCGACTGGCCTGTTCAAAATGTGGCAGTCGTCTGCTAGAGGCCGTGTGGAACAGCGCCACCGTCAGTCAGAGGCAATCCATCGCCCAAAATTTGGGTGAGCTGACTTACATTTCCATATTTTCATTTAGCAAATGTGTGTATATTTTGGGTGAATCATTCACAGGCCAGCTGCAGTTAGTATTAGTGTGCGTTTCTTGTTACAAATAAAGTTTTTAAGATGCACACAGTTTAAATTCATTAGTGAGTTACTCACATGCGTGACTCTGTTGAAATAATCTTGTATGTGTTCGAATATTTAAAGTGAGTTTGAATTTTAGGCCTAGTTATTTAAAGGCAATATATGTGTAAAGAGTTTATCGCTTAATTTATATTAGGATTTAAATGGTTCATTTTGTGGCATCATGTAAAGACATTTCAGAATAAGATTGTTTATATCAAGTTCTGATTAAAGTATTGTCTTTTTTCTCTCAGTGCCCAGTGAGAACCAGCTCAGAGCCGACCAGTTTGCCCGTCACATTTGGGCCAAATTTGGTCTGTCGCAGTTCACAAAGCGCCGGGCCTCCTGGCTGGAGGTTCAAACAGGAGAATCAAAGAAAAGGAAGATGTTTAGTGACATTCTGGAGTAGATTGAGTTTATTAACTCGAAGACATTTTACATGAACGATTTAATTACATTAATACTCATTAAATACCATTTAAATGCCATTTTCTAAATAAAAACACCAAAAATGCTACAATTTTGTCTCTTTGCACGAGTTTCTGTCTGATATTCAGTTTTATATTTACACAATCAAGCAAATGTCAATAGAGAAAACATTTTTAAATTGGGGGGGCTGCTGCTGTTTGCAGTAGTGTTGTCCCACCAGGTGAAGGTCAGGCAACACTGGATGGAGAGAGTGGAGAAGATAGGAGCCCAGCTGTGGTTTCCTTCTATCTGCGTGGGAGCAACAGCGAGGAGGACCATCAGACCATTGGAATCTGTTCACCAGGGCGACGTGACATTCAGCTGCAAAATTCTCCTGACAAAGTCAAAACCAAAGAATTGATAGAGCCGAATACAAGGACCTGGGAACTTCAAGCTCATGTGGAATCTGTAGAGTTTTGATTTCTGCACAGTTGTGGTAAGATGCAGAGATTTGTGAGGTTGTGTGACCTTTTAGAAACATGTAATTTCACTTCGTTGCCCACATAAAGACTGGATAAAGGGATACTGGGGATTTCATGGTGATTTGTCATCAAACCTTTTAGATTAAACGCTAATCCTAATATTAAACATCTGACTGGTCCTTCCTCATCTGCGGAAGGCATAAATGGTCTTCAGAAGATATTGCAGTGGTTTTACAATTACAAATGAACTGTAATTTACTGGTTTTGATAGTCAGTAGGTCTGTACGCCAAACAGCGCTCAGGAACGCCCTAGCAACCGCATGGCAACGCCCTGACACTGTGCCGCCCCACAATCAGCCTAATGCAAAAGTTCCTATTAAAATAAGTGTGTTGTTTCTTCGGGGTGAACGAAATAACACGTTGGTGGTCATATGATAGATGTTTCCCATAGTGTTACGGGTTTCCTGAGGGCCAGATCTGTTGCTCCCTCATTAGTGAGCTGTTGATGGATAACGGGGCTAATTGTGCATCTGCAGCCGGACTCTGTGCATCTGCCTCGGACCCGCAGCTGTGAACTTTTATCTGTTCGTCGCTTTTCTCCTGGACATTTTACAGCTGCTCTCTCTCTCTCTCTCTTGCTTTTTACGACAATCCCATGTGATTTACTCATAACAACTTCATTAAGATTTAAACAATAATATTTGTCCCGATTATTAGTGTAAAATGTAATGGCGTTTGTTTACTATTTTAGGCGTTCTGCGTCAATTTAATTTTAACCATAACATCGAGATAACCTATCTTATTATTGTTTTAATATTTTAAAACAATACAAAAAGTATTTTTGTTCTGTTGTCATTGTTGTGCACGTTATTTGGAGTGAATCTTTCATTGCAATGCATGAAATATATTAATCTGTGTCTGAATATTATATATGTACCTGAAATCACAGTTGTTTTTAAACCTGTTTGTTTTCTTTACCCATTATACATAACCTATAACCATCATTATTAAGTAAATAATAACAACATCAATAATAATAATACTAATTTTAATTATTAGTTTATTATTAAGTTTGATTTATTATTAATGTTATAAATGGAAAATAACTAATAAACAATTGATTTTTTTAAAGGAATATGTTCAGAAGATTTTCGCTGTTCAGTCATTTGTATTTTGCAACCTAATGTACTTTGACGCCCAAACGAGACGTCAACAATTTTTAAAGGCTTTTGGGGAAAAAAACAACCTATTTGTTATATTCAAATGTATAATTAAAAAATAAAAATGTCAGTACTGGTAATATTTTGACTAGTATTTGATGTACAGCCGCTTGTGCTGTTGCTATAGTTACAAGTCTGGTTTAGCGCCTTGAGAAAATACCTGCACGTATAACGTTAATTCCTGCGTGTGAAACTATGTATGTGTCTAAAAACACTGTTAAATAAACACATTCACATAATAAATATTAAATACATAGCTAAAGTGTATTTAAATGAGACAAAATGAATAAGCAAACATCCAAAGGGCAAGTTTTGTACTTGAGGGGTGTTTACAATATGGTGCTAATCTGTGGGGAAAGTTTCTGGGTGTCAGAGAAATATGTATCATTAAAACTCCTCCGTCTTTTTTGTTTTGACTTTGGGGGATCAAGTCTTAATTAGGTGGGTCAGAAGCCCCCCACCCTGCTTGTTATAATTCACACCCTGCTTCTGTCTCATGTTTCGGTTAACCAGACTGATTAACCAGCAGGGTGAGATCTCGGTTCCATTCCCCGCCAACTGTTCCAGCCGGGGGTATCTGCCTGCAGCCCTTATCTGTAAGGTGTTTGTATCCTTATTATGAGAACAAGTAGAACAGACAGCTGTCTAAAAGATTGGCACAAATCGTGTTGTTTAAACGCCTACAACCTCTCTGAAGGCTAGGAGCTTATACTACACCTGATTAATGCATAACAATAGTAAATACATGTGTGTGGACACCAAGTGTGCCCTCAGGATTACTTGTTTAATAAGAACAGGGCAAATATTTAAATATTCAGATATCACAACTGGATTCAAAGGAAAGGTTGTAGGTCTAGGTGAAGGTTTTGATCAATAAAA
>JAZGTK010016080.1:0-12897 GCA_036877625.1 Ambastaia sidthimunki
ATAAACCTGTAAACACAACAAGCCTCTTCCATCAGTGTCAAGAGTCTCTGATTAAACCGTGTCATCCGAGCAGGTTTATGATTGATTTACCATCAGTTAACATCGAAAACTAGCTTCAGTGTGTCTTTAATAAGCTTACCATTAACCTGCAGCTACATGTGTTGATTACGATCGCCATCAAATAAAAAAATGTGTTGAATGAGGCTCTCGTCCAATCAACAGTCTCTGTAGGAGTGGCCTTAATTAAAAATGGCTCCAGACACACAGAGATTTAGTCTGTAGGTGTTGACTAAGCTCTGTGTAGTCCAAAAAGGCATTTCATTTTATTAGATTATAAGAGCTGCAAAAATTTAAGGGGTATGTGAAATATCTTGGCATGGCATTCCAACTCGGAATGGTTTAGGAAGCAATTAACAGGTTTGCATTAAACGTACAAGATTCCACCTAAAAGTGCGGGTGGAGAATCAATAGATAAAATGGGAATTCACAGTCCACTGCCTGTGCAGCTATATGGCATTCTGTAGGGTTGTTCCAAACCGCAGTGCTTGGAAATACCCACTTTTAAGGGCACTTTCCTCACAATTTTATTTTGTATTATTAAGATACATAGTTGTTTAATTTATTTTGGATTACTTGGCACAATTTCCATTGTTCTATTTATGCTATTTATAATAGTCTTTCTATAATGGAGTTTAGGATTATATGAAGCAGTAACAAAAGACATGTACTGTAAGATTTAGACTAGGAAACAAATAGAAAAACTGTCAGAAAATCTACTACAGAAGAGTTCCTGTTCTTCTGTATTTCCAGAGTTTGTATCAGTTTAGTGCAGAATGCAAATATCTCAATCTTCCCTCTGTTTCTCTCTTACAGTATTTGAAAGTCATTCTAAAAATTAAACTATTTTACTGGACAGATCTAAAGACGTTACTTCTGAAGTTAATGACATAGTTCTTTGCCTTTGGCAAGGTTACAGCTGCCCGGCCATCTGTATATTAAATTACATCTGGTGTGAATCCAGTGACAACGCAGTGAATATGGATTGAACCTGCTGATGTCAAAGCTGTGGTGACATGTGCCAGCGTCCCGCAGGACAAACCAAGACTATCAGTAAAGCTGGAGATTAGGTAGAACAGGCAGTTTCAGAGAGGCTAGCAACAGCAAACTAGCTTTGCACATAATCCAAATCTAAATGCATAGTTTGACAGGCTAGAAGGACATCATATCATTGCATTCTGACTGATATCACAATAGAAAAAAGACAATCACAACTTCTCATGTGACCTTAAAGTAACAGTATATTGTATTCAGAAATGAATTCTGTAATAATTTATCACTATATGAAAAAGAAGGGCAAGATATTCTTCATAAAGTCATCTTGTGTGTTTCATATACGAAAGTAATTGAAGTTTTTATCTTTATTTTGTTTTAGAATTGTACTTTTGAAGCTTTAAATGTCTGAACATTAATGCCCTGGGCAATAGTCTGGGTCATTACCTGGATGCCATTAATGGGCGTGTTTGTAATATAAAACCTGGCCCAAAACAAATGATGTTTCTGCCTATCACTGATTATTGCCCAGACAAAATCACTAATCAAGTTCATCAATGGGTTAGTTATGCTGTCACATGACTTTCACTGAGGAAAAGGTCACCGATATTAGCCATATTTTACCCAATGGTTCATCGATTTCCTTTCCTCACAGTGTCCTCATCAGTCTGTTTAATAAACACAGTGTAGACTTCATACAGAGTTTAACTAATTTAATGATTAAGATAAAGATGATTAGCATGTGGGTGTCTCGGATAATTCAGGTTTTACCCAAAGTATCAGTTGTTTTCAGTTAACAAGTGAATTGTTGTAAATATAGTTACTATTCATTTGAATGCAATACTAAATGATGACAGCAACACATTTCTGGTTTGATAAAGGGGTTCAAAAATGTAACGGTTAACAGCTTCAACAAATCTATAGCCTCTCAGAAACTGTTAAACTCTGTGAAGAGTGTCTGTTAACAAAGAGAGAAAAATCTTCATAACGGCAGTCAATTAACAGTCTGCCAAGAAACACCTCACCAGACTAAATCCTAACGGCAACAAATATGAACATTTCTCCTGATTTTGAGATTTTAAGCAGCAGAGAGAAACAGAATATCAGGCTTTAGTGTGAGGATTACAGTATCTGACTGTAGCTACAGGAACATCATTTCCTCATGTCAGCAGTGTGTCTGACAGCTCACATTTCACCTTTACCAAACTCCCCTCAGCAGGGAAATGTTTAAACGTCTGTCATTGCTCAGTGTTGATTTATTTCACCTCATCATCTGTCTCCTAACTGCTGGGATGAGCCCTGAGATGAAACACATGCTAACTGCTGAGCGTCCATTTAAAAATCTCAGTTAGATATAAATGTAATCACAGCAGTATCAGTGCAGTGACCTGTCAGGACAGAGATGTTCAAACACTGGCGGCTCCAGACGAGAAATCTACATTCACACATGCAAGAAAAGCATTTCAAAGCATGGTGCATTTAGTGTACAATACACTGGGACCGATTTATTACACTTATTAATTTGGCAAAAGCTTCATCCAACGTGACTTGCAGTGTAATTAAAACTCTAGGCTGTATTTGATCAGTATCAGAGTTCCCTGGCAATCAAACTCATGACCTTGGCTGCTAACGCAAGTTGAGCTACGTAAAAAGCACATATTGCTGACCGCTCATGTTAAAAATGACACTCAAGCCGTGGTTGAGATGTTGTAAATTGACACAGGGTAGCCATAAACGAGAACAGCCATGAAAACCTCGCCGTACAGCCCGGCCCTGATAAACAGCCCCTGGAGCTCATCTTATTTTCCTCCACTTTAAATCAAGAGATTTATGAGATACAGATGTGGGTGATTTACGACCACTCAGTCGCCTTTATTCTGTTAGCGGTTGATTCCGTCCTCTGCTGGTAGCCAATTCTGCGCTAGTCGAACTGACAGCCACATGAAATAAATGGCTTCAGCTGAGCAGAGAGGCTGGGTCGTGTTCTAAATATGAATTCAAGATGAGTCTTTTAATGTCTATAAAACAAACCAAAAGCTCCTGGTGTCTGTTAAGATTCTGTGGCCGTCAGACACACTTTCTGTTTGGATCACTAGGGGAGTAAATGTTCCATTAGCTGCAGTAAAAAAAAAAAAAAAAACTTTGGACGGAAACCAAACAGTCAAACAAGCATCAGAAATGATGAGGGTACAAACACAGAAGCTAATGAGACTGAAAGTGAATTTCCATTTTTCACCTGTAAGTAAATGTGAGTAATGTGTAAGTAAATGTGACCATCATGACTGAGGTTCGATCCAGCCGCTCTGTCAGATGATGGCACTCGTTCAACGTGACTCATTCATCTACTAAGTAAATTTTTTTTATTGTAGATTAAGTAGCATCAGTTTTGGATCCGTTTTAAAACAACAAAGATCTTAAGCTCACAGCAATGTCAACATTATTCGAAGACTTGATATGTTTCTAAAACTGCCAGAAATACAGATTTTGGTCACAGCCATCTGTGAGAATTAAAAAAAACAGTTTGTTTGACAGTAGAAATTGGTCTGGTTGTTCGTCATTTTATTTCTCTGTTAAAGACATTTATTTAATATGGAGCCTGGAAGGTCTGCATTGCATACTGTATGCACAGCTATAAAACTGACCAGTTACTAACCTGAGGTGTTTGGGAATGACCACGTATTGATGCTTGTGTAAAAATAGACAATATAAATGATGCATTTGAATGTTAATGACATTAGGTTGCAGTGTATCCCACCTTTGTTCAATATACAGGAAAAATTCTCTGCATATCTAACCTACCTGTTAATCTTACAAAAGAATTTAGCAGATGATACAAAAACGGTTTGATAACGGTCTCAAGCACTAATAAAAAACATCTTCATATGTCAGATATCGTCTCTGAATGACAGATGAAAGTTTGGACCCCGGTTTTGAGTCTAATGATCTTCACATTGTGATGACGGAGGTGATAATGACTCGTCTTCTGCCATTCATCCAGAGTTTGAAAATGAGATTTTACTGTCTGCTGGCTTTCAAATCTGTTCTGTGGGCTGCAGCGAGCCGAACAGCTTTAAATATATCATTCAGACAGGCGAATGATGATAATATATCCACAAGGGCTCCTGTACCTCATGCTCATTGTTACCCTTTTTCCAACATTCCTTGCAGAGAGTCTTTGATATCTGATTGGATAAATCTGTGTAGTGCAGGATGAGTCATCAATACTTTCTGGTCCATTTTCCTTAAAGGGAAAGATGTTAGAACGCGATAAAATTATTGTAGGGAGATTTCAGAGCTATATGTGGTTTAAAAATAAGTACTGAAGATTCCTTTGCAATAGTTATACTCAAATAACATTTGTATACCATTTAGAACAATTAAAATAATACTGTTCCGGTACAGTCTAAAAACTGTTCCACCCAATACATGTTTAAATACATATTGTTCATTGGTTCTAGTCAATCCTGTTGTAGGCTGATTATTGAGCAGTAATGTCAAGTGTGACAAGCCTGAACGTGTGATTAGAGCAGAGAGTGAGAAAGTGACACTGGAGGACAAAATGCTTGATGGAAAATCCATTGTTTAGGTAATGAGGTGCCAGGGGTGTTGAAGAAGCACACAGTACACAGTCAGCATGCTGGACTAGAGCCTGAGCACAGATTTCTGTCAGCTTTCATCTTTTCCTTCATCGTGACACTTTGTGAAATCAGAAAAGTCAAATAAAGAGTAATACAAACATTCTCACATTACATGACATGTAAACAGTTGATCTAATGTTAATCTAATGTTGAATAAATGATCTTTTTAAATGGCTCTGCACAGCCACGTACAAGTTGTACTTCTCTGAAATAGAAAAGGGATTTAATTTTTGACATTATTATTCTCAACATTCAAACACAAATGAAGGGAAAGCTAAATTGCAGAATTCTTCAGAGAATTGTTTTTGTGAACCGTTTGACATTGAGTTGTACTCGTGACCGTTCATGATGAGAGATGCTGGACTTCAAAAGCATAAAATAAATATTAAAGTGTAGACAACAGTGTGACATTTACTTTCATAATTCAAATGAATTCATGTCTAGAGGTTAAGATTTAATTTCAGACAAATCTCAGAGACAATGCTATAAAAATATGCTGTACTCCTGCATAAATCTGAAAGCAGAGAGGAAATGATTTACTAGTTTAACTAGTGTTATTAGTATCTCTAGCTCACAGAGATGAAAAACTAGGAATAACCCAGTGAAGAAACGTACAGCGTTTCATCCATCAGATTGTGATGAACAGATACCAAATGTCTTTAGTTGACACTGTCTGTCTATCTCTGTCATCACCCACTGAGCCAATCCAACCACCTCAAACTCTGACATCATCATCCTCGCACCCCTGTGTCCCTTTAACAGACACCATTCTTCACTCCACCACCCAGTTCAGTCACCTAAATCTGGAGTTAATTAGATCCTCACAGAACAGCAGAGCATTTCCCCCGCGGCTGCCAGATTAAGACAGAAAACTTGCTGTTTTGAGTGGAAAACCTGTAAAAGTCAATCACTTTGCTTTACATTGTTTATGCATTTGTCAGATACAGTAATCCAAAGCAATTTACAATGCTGTGTCTGTGTGTGTCTGTGTCTGTATATTTATACATATGTATGCATATACCAATATAGCATTTAAATATATACCTTAAATATATCATTTTGTAAATAAGCATTTTAAACAGATTTTAGTGAGTTAAACTGAGGATTCAAGATTTATGCTAGAACATGCATGGAACAAAGTTCCGCTAGGATTGTGTTTATAGGCCTGAAACAGTGTCGTTGGGTGGGATGTCCTTTAGTCTGGTGGGATGTATTTTACAGTGGACAGCATGCCTCAACCAACAGTCCCAGATTTATGCTTTTTGTGACACACTCATTAGATTTCATTAAAGATTTTGACCCTGATTCTGACCCGAACAGAGATGGATCGCGCTGTAAAACCTCTTATATATCTGTACTGATGCTTAAAGATCATCAAAAACTCTACACGTGTCCTTGAACATATGAGGGTGAGTGGATGAAGAGAAAGTGTTGAGTATAGTTGCTCTCACTGACAGAAGATAATGACTTTAAATGCAGTTGTAAAAGTCATGACACATGCAATCAGAAAACTGATGGGTCAATATAAATCATCCCAGATTTCTCATTAATTTTCTCCTAAAATGTCTTCATTTCTTCCCAGTGATGAGGTCAATGTGTGAAATCAATGCCAGCTTATCAGCATGTGGTCTTATAGAAACGAGAAGCAATCAGCTCATCTGCACACAAATGACATTTCTGTTACTGACAGAACATCTGTACAACATCCAGCCTTTACACTGAAGATTAACATCTTAGTCATTTATCTGCATCTGTATCAGTGGACTGAACATTACAGATCCATAAAGTTCTGTTTCATGCTCCGTATATTCAGCTGGTTGCAGTTTAAGGGGTTTAAACACCTGATCCAGTAAGTAACTAGTCCTTAATTTGGTAGGTAACCTTAACTTGTATAGGTGAACTGTGTAAAGGTGTTTTTAAATGTGTCTTTAATTTAAAATTTCTCAGGAGAAATATAAAAAACTACTAATGAGATGATCCGAGTGTAGCACTAAAAACTAAAATCATAGCTCAGATATTTTGAAAAAAAAAGAAAATCATTAAATTTTTAAATATTGATTTCAGCCATTTTGACTGATTTGAGCAGGATTTGAAACGATGTTGAGACCTTTTCTTAAAAGCTAGAGGACACACGTGCAAGATAGACTTGCTCTCCATTTAATCTCATTGCTGCCTAGGAGAAACAATTGAGATACGAAGGAGATCTAAAAAACAGCAGCATATCAAACACTGTTATAAGAGCATTTCAAGTGTCTGTATATCTATAAGAGTCATCAGGCTTCAGTCATTGCTGACAAACAACATGACCAGGTTTTCCCATTTGCATAAGTGAAATCTCTCTATCAGTGCTGGTGCAGATTGTAATGGTCTAACACTCATGAGTAACTACCTGCCAACCCCATTAATCTTCCACTTCATTGTCTGGCAATAAAAAGGTGTGTCTGAACATAAAAGATCTCTCCTATCCATCAGTCTTAGTGGCACTCAATAAATGGCCACAGATTCAAACAATGTACAGCCTCATGATAAAACCTTGTTTGTAGTCTGTCTTTCCAATTGGGACGCTCGGATAACCGTCTTAAGCTTTCTAAACCTGTGGGCCCAGCAAGGTTAGCACAAAGCTCAAAATGCAATAAGATGGAAACAAATTTCCAACTTTTCCCCAGTGACACGATCCCCAGATGTTAAGACAGGATTCAGGAGAAATGAAACAAACGGCTTGTTGATCCTGTATAGCGCAATATATGAAGAAAATCAATATAAAACTAAATGAGATGTACTGTTATATATTATATAAGGCAGCTCTGTTACTGTTACAGCCCTGTAAGAAACTCTGTCAAAATATTATCAATCACCGAACAGTGACATCACAATATAACAGATATAATAGCAAAGCAACAAAATGCCTGTGAAACAGACACAAATAATATAGAATTCAAGTGGTGCATTTTAGCACGTTTGTGGTGTTTGCATCAGCGTTCAGTAAAAAACAGAGACATGCAATCAGGCTAATGTACTCGAGTGTGTTCAAAGCTTTCACTTTAAACTGTTAGCAGAGCAATCTGTTAAAATGACGGCACGCCCCCAATGCCCCTCATTAACATGATCCACCGACATCATCAAAAAGATTTAAAAAGTGTTTTATTATCATGAACTGTTATAAAACGACATTATGCAAATTCTTATTACAGCCAAATACTTTCTGCAGGTTTCTGGAGAGTTTAAGAAGCATTGATCTGTGATTTAGCCAATCAGAAATACTCATGAGTACAACTTCATCTGACCAATCACATCTTGTGTTGCAGTGTGGAGGTCAGTCTTTGATTGGCTTGTGGATTTATAGCTGGTTGAAAGGGAACCCAGTTATTACACTGTACAGTTACAGTATTGAGTTCTACTTTAAAAAAAAAACACAGCCACATTAATCATTCAGTTAAAGGCAGATATAGTGCGTCTCATTTAATTCTCAAATAAATCAGGTGTACAAGATCTTGCAGCCACTTTCTCTTCATTTGTAGTTTGCCTCTGAAGATGAGAACCATTATAATTGCAGTTACATTGAATGTTTTTTTAAGTCAGTCAGACGAGAAAGGAAAAATGAAACACTGCTCTTTAGTTCAGAAGAACGTTGTGGAGGTTAATAATGTCCTTTGATCTTTCCTGTTTCATTAAATGTGATATGGTTATAGAAGACAGATGCTAATAGCCTGGCAGCAGATTCCCAACATCAGCTAGTTCAGCAGTCAGGTGCAGTAATGTGAGACACATACGGACAGCATTGTGCTGTTCTGAGTTCTTTAATTTTCTGCAGGAGCAGATGAGCAGATCAAACATGGAGACTTTCTGATCATTTACTCTGGTAACATTGTGCAGACAAAGAGGAACATCATACTGCTATCACAGAGCTCTACAATGTAAACGAAAGGTCAGGTGGACTTTCATAAGATGTGCAAGACAGGTTTTATTATACCAGGTATAACACACAACAGTGCCAATCTCTGGTTGTGAGAAACCTCATGGCCTGTTGAGTTATAATAGCTTCTGCAGGAGAGCAGAAGCAGTCTTGTGCTTATGAAATCAATTCGGCTGAACTGTTGCCATGGCATTTTAGCGCACGGTTATGACCTAGAATCCCTGAGTCTCTCACAGCTCATTTAGATGTTGAATCAGTGTTGACCAAAATTATTTAACATTAAGGCAATTATTTTATATTTCATTACAAGATGAACTGTATTGTCAGACATGGTTCCCAGGATTAACACTTAAAGATAAAAAATGAGTAAAGCTGTGTCCATTTCTGCTGTTTTTACCGACTGCTGATTGGATGATCACAATACATGCGCTCATCCATGGCTCACAATACACTCACAATACACACAGTTCTCAACGCGGTTTGAGACATGGTTGAGCTCTCTGAAGCTGAAACTCAGAGAATGAGGAAAATCCATTTAAGAAGTCTTATTTGTGATTTTTATTTTCTCTGGGTGTTACTGTGTATGCTAAGAAGAAAAGATGTATTGGGTTCATCTGAGACAATCCATCGACCAGGCCACCATAAAATGTGTCCAATCTCAGGAAGAGCTTTTACAGCTAGCCTACAGCAACTAGTTGTCCTTGACCAGAGGACTGACAGAAGCAAAGACGCCCAGTGCTTTATAAGACTCATAATCTAGCTCATGTCTTACTGCTCCTTCCATGTTACAAATGAAAGCCGTCTTCCTCCTGTTCTGTTGGTTTAAGGAGGAGATAAATCATCTGCTAATGGCTTGTATGTCTTTCCCCTGGCAGAGACTGAACTTCTCTCAGTAATTCACATGATCAAACTGTTCATTCTGTCAGCAGCCTTAGAATAGTCAGATCTTGAGTTATCAAAGATTATGTTCCAAGTATTTAACGTGAAACACTCCTTTCAAAAATACTTGCGAATTAAAATGTATTTTCTACCCTTTACTCTTCAACCTCTTTATTCCCTGATCTGCTGATTCATGAAGAGGAGCCCAGAGTGAATGCAATTAATTTGTGTTTACAAAGTGAGATTTGATGATCTTGCCATTTGCACAGCCAATCCCTCCTTTAACTTGGATCACAACACACTTCTTCTCAATGGTACTGAATCTCAGATGGTACGCGGGTCTCCTCAGACCGAGAGTCGTAGGAGGAGCAACTCAAATTGAACTGAAAATAAATTAATAAAATTAATCTTAACATGAAATCATTAACGGAAGCCAATCAGCTCTTTCAATCTCTTGTGCTTTATGAGTCATGCTGAGTTTTAGCACTGAACTGCAATGAACTGGAGGACAATTAGCATCCAACCAATTAAATGTGACGTATCCCTGACGTCTTTCTGCTCTGCCAGCCCTTCACTTTAAAAGATTCAGGGTTGTGATTTGTCGCTTAGTTGCTTTTAATTGCATTTCACATCTAGATACCTGTTTGCCTTGATCGTATTTTCTTCTGCTTGTTGGCTAAATCTGAAAATCAAACTGCTTGATTGTTTTTATACATCAATCTAACTGTATTTGCATTATGGGTTACCAATTGACCAATATTAGTTATGATAATAGTTAAGAAATTGCCATGAGATTGTGTTGGACTATGATGAGCCCTGTTTTATATTAAACATCAATACAATTTTGTTTTTCACCAGTACTATGAGGTTGATTTCAGAATTACTATTATTTTGATAAATGCATTACTGAAATTTGTAGGACCCCAAACATGAATACAGTGAAGTTAATCTCAGTGGTTATGCGACAGTCATCTGTCTCGGTTGCATTATGCAGACGGGATTCAGATCAGCATTAAATGCGAGAATGCGTCTCTGACCCTTTGACTTTCACAGGATACAGACTCATACATGCGCATGGAACAATGCTGACCAGCTGGTTTTGCTTATACAGCACAGCAGGTCTGTGTAATATTCTGTGGCAGTCTGTCTATTTATAATTGATTCTTAAGAGACATTGTGATCACCTGACACGAGTGTGACCTCATCAAAGCCTCTGCCCATGCGTATCCCACATTTACTAAAGTATTTTAAGATGTATAATAGAAGTAGTGCATGACATTAAACATTATATAAGAGCCGATACACATTTATAGCCATATGTGATGAAAACCAGGGAGCATCTAATCCTATAGGAAATAAACGACATAATATATGGCTATAAATATTTCCAAAACAGATATGATGAGTCATGAGAGGACCATCAGTTCAATTATAGCTCTTGACCCGGTGCTTGTCTGCTTAGTGGCCAAATCTATTATTTTCTGGCACAGAACGGTGTTCCCAAATGAAATATATGCAGCTCTAATTGAATTTGGGGATTGACTCAATTCAATCCTTTTATCTTGTTTTTTCAGTCCATTCAAAAGTCCTTTTGTTCCATCTGACTGTCTGATTATTTAAAATCTCTTAACTAGGAATGATCTGGAATTGATACTGTACATGTATGATTACAGTCACAATGCTGCTCTGATATGTATCAGTTCATTAGGCTAATTCAGGTTCAATAACAATTATTAGACGTATCCTGCAGGAGAAAACAATGTACTGTATCAATAATATTGAAGCATGCGTTTTATGTTGGTCTTATGTTTTTGCTAGTTTTAGCCCTTTAAGGGTAAAACTAAACTCAATTAAAAAACTGATTTGCGGGACGAGTTTTAAAATTGAGTTAAGTACAGGCAGAAGGACTGGCTCCAAAATATAACAAGCAGCCTATAAATATACAACAGTAAGATGTGTCTTAAAAGATTTACTGTACTTAAGCCCATGCATTTATAGTTTAATGTAAATATTCTAGGGCCATTTAAGAATATGACTCTTAAACTATTACAATAACATGCAATAATTATACATGACACAAACTATAATCCCTCTACAAATATAAAACTACCACAGATTAGTAAACATTAATATTCTCCACATTTTATTTTTTAGTTACTAATTAAAGCGGTAAGAGCCTTTTCATACACTAGATTTAAGTCAATTCTGAAACATTATTTGTTTTGTAATGAAATAAATTAATGGCACAATATTTTGAATACAACATAATAAATATGAATTAAAAAGACCAGGACAAATATGGAAAAACAGGCACATCACCATAAAGTACTTAAAGATCAGAACTGAAACCCTCCAAACAGCCATTTCACAATGACTGTATAAATATTTATAAATTCTTAGAGGACTTACAGTTTTTGAGAAAATGAGCTGCTCTCCAGAGATGACTTAGACATTGGGCTACATACCCAAGTGTCTTAGTGTCTTAGATTCAAAGTCAAAGCTGACCTTTCTGACTCTATTTAACACCAGTTACACAAAACCAGTTATGACAAGACACTTGAATCATTTTATGTTGTTCGGATAACATCTTCAGATTTTAGGCTTGATTTATCCGTCTTCAATCAATGTTTGTCGCCACTCTTTGAAGTCTGACTAGTTTCATCCATTTAGCTCATGGTCTCATTTCATCATTGCAGTGTATGTGATTCATTTGAAAAACGTCATCGATAGCTTTAAACAAAGAGTGTGTTAGCAAAAACAGGAATGTCTTAATGGTTTTGAACTACACTACAACCTGACAGTGTTTAAAGAATATAGTTTCTTTTGTTTAATTTTCCGCTCAGAATGTTCCAGTATGTGTAATGGCATTCATTTTCATCTCCAATCCAAATTTAAAGCACATTTGTGAGTTTACATGATGAATAAACAATTCTTCTAAAGCTGCCTGAGAAATTTTGCTGAGAATGAAACAATATTTGAGTCATGAGGAGCTGGTTATGAGAAAAGAGTGTCTTCTCACTTGTGGAGACCCTGAGAACTATTTGTTTACAAGTAGAAATAAAGTCATTTATTCTGGTGGGTTGTGTTTCGTGGTGGCTGATGGTTTGAATATTCAGAATGTATAATGAGGAGGGAGGGAACTAACTTTAAGTCCTCTTTAAATTTTTAAATCAATGCCATGTTAGTGGTTTCCAAACAGTTCTGTCAATATCAGTTGAAATAAACGAGGAGTAAATGCCACTAATTGGTGTTTTTTTTTTTTTTTTAATACATCAATAAATGTAATTTGTAAAAAGAGTGTTAAACTTTTTACTTTCATTTGTAGTGAGTGTGAGTCAATGAGAATTTGTAATTAAAAACAAGTGGTCGCAGCTCTTGTAGCAAATAAAAACATCAGACTCATAATTTAAAGAGATA
>JAZGTK010016081.1:0-12896 GCA_036877625.1 Ambastaia sidthimunki
TGACATTTTGCATTTTGTTTGCACACTATCGGCTGTGTAAACAGGAGAAATAACAAAGTGGACCAGACCGATCCACATAACACAATAACATTCTAATAGCCAATCAGCAATGGGGGGGCGTGTCATTCAGCTGTTAGTCGCTGCCTGTGTTGTATAGAGTGTTAGTTATTTTTTGGGTAAGGGTGGGGTGTGTTTGTCTGAGTGTTGGTTTCAAATATGAACAGTGTTTCTCAGAAATGACTCATTGCACCTTTAAACGTTGGAGTGTGTCGCTCTGCCTCCTTTGTGCTAAAGAAATGAATGATTCTCATTTCATACAGTCTGTTGAGGAGAAATGTGATTGGCTATTACTTCTCTAAGCAATAAATAATCAGATTTATACCTGACAAACATTCAGTATAATGAATTCCTTTCAACACTGGAGGAAGAAACCAACCATATCCAGAAAACAGACTATCATACAGACATTGCTTCTAAAAAATGTCAAAAATCTAGTTTACGTTGGTTTTCATTAAAGCAAAAACCAAATAATGGAAAATGATGGAAATCTGGAATCGAGATCTGACTTGGTAACAAGCACAACAGTGTCAGTGGAAACAGACTTCTGAAAACAAACTCTTGTTGAATCTGCTTTTCCAATCAGACACAAAGCTTTTCAAATCTCTGAACTCTGATTTTCAATCTCTGTTGACTTACTAGCATCTGTATGTTCCGTGTTTCTACCAAAAAACACTCAAACTGAGTGACTGAAACATAAAATGCTAGACATAAGAAACACGTATGACAGAAACATGGCAGGAGATCGACGGCAGACAGACATGTACAGAACAGATTAACAGCAATTCTAAGAACTTTTAATATTGAGAATAGAATTCATTTGTCTATTACTGCTAAATAATAGTGAGAAATGACACATTTAGTCTGTTCAGAGAAACAGGCGTGTGACAAAAACACCCGTTTGCCATTTTCTGTGGCAGCATGAGAATAATAAAATAGCTAGAGGAAGAAAATTATTACAAAACTCTTCTTCATTTTGGTGCATTAGTGCCTCAGTAGCTTCCTGCCTTTGTAAGTAAATTAAAAGGAGAAAAAATATAATTAAAAATGTCTTTTATCACATATAGACTTCTAACACTTTCTTAGAGGACCTGAGGGCACCGTAAGTTTACATTAAATTTAAAATTAACATTGTCAATTTGTGAGTGCACTAGCATAGCTAAATATAGCATCAACGCTAACAGACAAGGATGTAAAAAGCCACAAAATTCCAGTTTGAATTTGCTGTCTTCAAAAAAGCGCCAAGAAGCGAAATTTGCAGCTGAAAATGAATCAACAAATAAGTGCAGCAAACTCGTCGTGTTATTTGTAGAAAATCCCTCTAGGTTTGTCTTCAACCAAAATGAAACACAGACGTGTTTAAAGGAATTTTCATAAACAAGAATATTCAAACATATTCAGAAGGTTGGGAGACCCTGGGAAACATTTCTGTGTGAGCGAGTGTGTGTGTACGACGAGACCCTCGGGCTATAATGAGAGCTGCTAATTAACGTTGTGCAGCGTATCTCACAGCCACAGTGGCTGTATCTTCAGCGAGCAGCTCGATGCTCCTCACTCTGATGGTTGAGGAGAAGGAGGGCGTGAAACAGACACCTCAGTTCTACACACACAAAAGATGCAACAAGCCTTTCTAAGAGCAAACAGCTGCTCCACCTTCTCTCTCTGGCCACTAATGGTTCTCAATTGAACCCTGCCGCTTTGATGAAGATGTATTGAGTTTTTGGATGCCCTGGAGACCCACGGTTCAATTCCTGAAGGGATAAAGTGGGCCATCTAGGTCACATACTGCTGTAAGCCACCCATGAGGAACAGCTGGAGGTCAGGACTCATCCCTAATATGGTCCTGCTGAGGAACCATAAACAACATAGAACCAAACTGTAGAAAATTATGATTCTTCAATGTATTCTTCTAGATTCTTCTATGAGAATTTGAGGAAACAAACTTAAAAAACATATTTTTGGAGCTTTCAAAGCAGCTAAACATTCTTCAAAACATCATCTGTGTTACATAGATGACGGACAGTCATACAGCGTTAGAACTATATTTGGGTAAGTAAATGATATCCAAACTTTCATTATCGCATGAACTTCTCCATTAAAAAGGATCTTGTGTGACATCAGGCTGTAAAACCCTGTTTGGTCTAATTGGAAGCTTTATTTTTAAGAGTGTGGTCAACCAAGCAAGATATAGACCAGTGGGAAACATTCCCTGAGGAGAAACTCTCTCTTAGAGGCCCATCAAACTGCCTCCCATATTAGACATGCTGACCTCACAGACAGATTATTTGCCTCTGCCCCAAGCCACTCTTGTGACCCCGGGGGCAATTAGATTTAAAACAGAATTACTAGAGGTCTTTCATTCGAGCAATACGACTGCTAATTTAATCAGCTTAAAGCTCTTCTGTTTTTCCATCCCGTTAGGTTTAGCTGCTATGTTGCAAACGTGTAGCCGACACCACAGAGTTCTGTAAACACTGGTGAGTTCAAACTGACCGTACGAGACTCTACGGCCTCCTGGAACTCTGCCACTATTGTGTACCGCCATCAGCCCATAAAAACAGCCTTCGATCGGGTCGTACTGATTGTACCATTGTCATTTCCAGCGGATGCTTGCGTTTGTTTTCTATGAGGAAAAAACATCAGATTGAGGCTTAAATAGTTCAATAAATATACACCAAGAAACTCACTGAAAACTTACTGAAAAACTTCTCTTTCCAGTTAACTTGCACTTTCTGTTTTGCACAATATGCATAATTATACATTTATGTTACGGGGCCCCAACAACACGCAACCCTCATTTAAAATTCAAGAGTTTAATCAATAATTCATATATTGTCAAACACACTGTGTGCTGCTCTGACGGATGTCGAGGTTTTTCCCATCACCCCTGTTTAGTCCCAAGGGTGCCACTGTTGTTAAGAGACTAAATGAATATCTACCATTAAACCAGGCGACACCATTAGAGAAAATTAGGGCCGATGTGATGGATGTTATGAATAAAGCATCTCCACCTTTCAAAGAAACCAGTGCCAGCAATAATATGTCCTTCTTGATCTGTCTGTCTATCTGTGCTATAAACACATCTTAGCACATAGAAACCACATGGCAACACTCTGACCACATGCGCACCCGCATAGCAACACCCTAGCAACCACCCACAACRACCTAGCAGTGTARCAACGTTTTGATGCAGCCAAGCACAACTGGAATTTTTTGTCCCAAAACACAAAAATTTAGACTTGTATTTATTTTGGATTTCCATGACTACTTTCAACAACTAGCATTACCAAGGGCTAATAAACACAGAGCTGTTTATCTACAAAGGGACGCTACTTACATAAAAATACTTCATGCAAAAGACACGGGGCCCTTTAAAGCTGCGTTTAATAATTCATCTGCACTGGATATTGATGTAACAGTTCAACATGCTGTTTAAATCAACATGGCTGTTTAAAAGCAGTTGGATTTGATCTGAAACTGGATCAATAACAACACGGCACAGCAGAGCCACAAACGCACTTAAAACATGCGAGAAGGACTCAGTGCGGTCCCCTGGTGTTGGCAGAGATAACGTTTTAACTTTGCGGCGAGCGTGTTTGTTTCTCGTGGGTCTCTGAAGGATGTGGGCTAATGTGACTGTTCACTCTTGAAGCCACTAGAAAAGAGCCAAATAAATATTCCACATTTTCAGCGTCTTAACACGTTCAAGTTCTGATCTGCGGCTAATAATGCAAGGGCTATTTTTAGAGTCGCCGCATGACAAATGCGGAGGTAAAATATAGAACTCCACTTAGCTGAATTATAGCACACACTTGCCCCAATTTAAAGACGCCAGAAAAACGTCTTGACGAGCAGATCTTTTCCACTGTGCTGATATTTATCCTATTAAGGCGGATTTAGGCTAGAACATATTTTTTAAATAGTCAAAAGTCTTCAGTTTAAGCTACACAACCAAAAACTATTAAGCGATTTACTATTGATCATCAGCATCAAACGGTATTAATGCAAGAGAAGAATTACATTAGACATTCAATAAAGACCTTTCAATAAAGACTTCAATAGACAATTTCAATAATGACTTACAATTTTAAATGCAAATAAATGCTTAAAGTATGTATGTCAAAATGTAGAAATATTCTAGCATAGATAAACTCAACCAACATGAAATAAAGCAATAAAATGCTAGTTTTATGGTTAAATACAAATGAACGAGGGCTGCATCAAACCCAACATCTAAAAATCACTCTCTGCTCATTCATAAGACTTGTTTTGAAGAGAGAATACGTAGAATTGTTCAGCCTGAGACTGAGATGAAGATACAAGCTGCTGAGTGACTTACATGTCTCCTCTGACAAACTCTTTCTGGTGTGAGCAGTCACCCGTGAGGGGAAGTCGGGGTGGAATTTGGATTTGTGACAGACCTTCACACACCTGGTACTCATGTGGCGGTTAATGTAAAACGTGCGAGTCTCGCGGCCGTGTGATTCTTACAGGTGTGAAAGTTGCTTGACAGCCTCTGGTGGAGAAAATGAAGACATGATGAGGTGCGGGAATGCTGTAAACTGCAGGTTTATTTACAGTAACGCAGGTTATTGGCTTCAGGGTGAATGGAGACTCTTAACAATAAAGTTCCAATTAGAACCAGGAAAGATGTTATTAAAACTTTTTTATACTCTAGCTCTTTGAAAACCTGTGCTTTAGAAAACCTAGAAGCCAATATAATGATCTGAAAAACCCCATGTGACATCAAGAACACCAAAAGAACAATAAAGTCAACTCGAGAACCCTATCGCTTTGTAAAATAAACGTTCCAAGAAGGTCCACAAGGAACCTTTAACATCCACAGAACCTTCCTGTTGCAAACAAGAGGAAAAGGTTTCACAGACTATAACAAGAAAGAAATGGTTCCTTTAAGCACACTCATTAGCATCTTTTATTTCTAAGAGTATACAGTGAAATAATTTTTAGAAAAGAAGTCATTTCCTCTGTCTCTCTCTCTCTCTCTCTCTCTGCAGTGTTTTTTTATGTTTCTGCATCTTTACATTAACTGAAGGACCGGCTTAATATCACGCCGGGCTGTGAAACAGGCTCCTGATTTTCCATTTCACAAAAAGTCACAATAACCTCTGCAGGAAAAGAGAACGAGAGTAAAAGCGGCAGCAGCAAAAGAATGGCAGGAAAGTTCATGTAGCGCAATCACACGAACAGGCGTGACAAATAAAAGCTGCCAGAGAGCCGAAACATTTCACGCTTGTTAACTCAGAGAAGCCGCTCGGCTCTCCCAGAGCCACAAAAGAGGGATTTGACTTATTATCAGGTTCAAGACTTTGATACTAACCTCAAGCCTACTTAAAACTCATTACGGCCCTCCATGCGTCTCATTGCACGTTTGATTCGACATGAAAGAACGTGAGGAGAGAGTCGCTCTGACACGAAACATCTCAGAAGTTCAAAGACAAAAGAAGGCCAGCAGAGCCGGAGTTTAAGCTTGTTCACGACTGCTGAAAGACGCTTTTAGGCCTTCCGGAACCTTCCATCTTTCTTACATAACAGAGAAAGGGTCACAATTAACAAAGATAAGAGCAGAGAAACTATAAAAAAAGAGATTTAAAAAGCAAAATCAGTGACTGAGGGAGAAGAATGCAAGACAAATAACATTATCTGGTATATCACTCTTAAAAATACCGTTTTTTTAAATAAATAGCAATGAGGTTCACCAAAGAACCATTTTGAGCTACAAAATATGAGTCTATAAGGAAAAATGATGATAAACACTCAATTCTTTTGTATTTATGTTGATATTAACAATGTAGGTTTTCATGAACAAACTCCACTTACAACTGACAAAAATTAAGTTAAATTGAGATAAGACTTTATCATACTGTCACAACTCTTTAGCCACAATAATTTATTAAAGATAATTAACTCAATGCTTTGAAAATTGATTTTCCCATTACAAACTTCCAGTCTGGCTGGTCCCGTCTCCAGGTGTAAAAACTAATTACGCCCAACACGCCCTCTCTGATCGCCAGTGTAATGGAAAATTTATTTACTGGATCTTTCCATTTGTCTTAAAGTTTGAAGACTTTAATTTGCTGCTTTAACCAAAAGAGTCGTGTGTGGAAAACAGAATGATTGGGGGCTGAAGACCACACAGGGACGTTTATTAAACAAACAGCCGGGCCGCAGCAGCATTGGTGGGGAAAGAGCTCATCCAAACCCGTAATCTAATTGCTTTCCCACTCCACACAAAAACATGCGCGTTACATGCAGCGAGCGCATTGATCGGGTGGAATTTATTGCGTGTGGCTCTGCTGGGAGATGTGGGCAGGCGTAACCCTGCGTATTTCATGCCCACGTGAGAACTCTGAGGGTTCAGAAGCCTCCCGCTAAACTGAAGAAGATGCTCATTACCTCCCAAAAAAACAACCTCAGACCTGAAGTTTAACAACCTGTGTTGTTGCGTTTCTCACACAACGGGTCTCTGCCCAGTTAACAGGAATGTTGGCTAATGTTCTGTCAAAGTTCTCTCAGAGCTATCAAAAACATTCTTGCAGTAACATTAGTAAAAAAAAGTAACGTAATATATATCAAAAGCGTTATTTTTAAGTAGTTAATGCAACAGTTTGAAAATGTTACAGATTTAAAAATAGTTCAAAGTTCAAGCCACAATGTTAATACAATGTCTAAAAAACTGGACGCTTTGTTCCTACAACTTACAAAGTAACTTTTAACATGGAAACATGTTAGGGAAATGTTTTCACAATCTAAAATTGTTAGCTGGGTGGTTATGTAACACTGTTCGGTTCACGTGTTTCTCTACGCAGTCGACTAATGTGAAGAGACGCAATACTTGCTGCGGCTCCAAAAAGACACCAAAAATTCTGCAGCAGTCAGAAATGCAGCCGGCGTCCGACGTGCTCTCTCAAACTCAGCGGCTCACTCTGTCTTCACAGCAGAGGTAGCCGTGATAAGCGAGAGATTTCAGAAAGTGCCATTAAGCCGGGCTGTGGCTCACTGGGAGTTCAATGGCTGTATATACATCATATCCTCTGCTCGCATTATCCTCTCTCTCCATCATGCGCTGTACGCGCAGCTGTTCGCATGCAGGCGTGTCAATAAATATCAAATTTAGCCTCTCGTCACAGAAGGTCTTAAATCCGCTTGCCAGCCAGGCAGCTTCCTTCATTAGTGAAATCTGACGAAGTGTCAAAATTGCCAGCTCCGGGCGCTACGTGCAAATAATCTTGCTGCGGTCGCATTTAACACGGACAACAGTTCAGTCAGCACCTCAAAAACAGTGTCGGTCAAGATCAGATTATGGGTAGCATGTAGCTTGGCAAAATACAGTTTCAAAGTAGTTAAACGACAGTCAAACTGCTCTTATATATTTTTACATTTTTACAGAATAAAGTGACTAAACTTAAAGCTGTTAAAAAATTTTCTTATGATATGAATTATAACACTATTGATCTATTAGCTCACTGCAATAGTAAAACTTACACTAGTGGCATTGTTGTTTTGAAGGTTATCTCAACACAGTAATGTAACATTAATTTCTGCCCCCTCGTCTCTATTTTTTCATGATCCCGCTACGCCTGTGACTTCAGCTGTCTTCTCTGATCAGCTTCGACCAACTCCTGCTGTTGTGGTCCGGCAGAGGACGGACCCCCGGGCGACAGCCGTGCGTGGTGCAGCTCTCCACCTGTGATCTGCCAGCCCCTGATGGAGGGAAGTGTTGCTACGAGAGATGTCGAGCACTTTTATTGCAGCTGTCATCTGGTGAAGTGATACTTTGGTTGGAACAGAGCGAGTGTGACGGCTACTGGCCCAAAAAAACACAACATTTACAGACAGTGTGAGCAAATACTAGATGTGACCACAGACTCTAAAATTAACACTTATCAAGTACCAAATGAGATGATTGACTTTAGTGGGTAAATAAAGAGACTATTGGCTGGTAACTTTATAAGGAACTGCAGATGTAACCAAGACAAAGTTTACACAGCGTAAAGTTTACTGAGTTTATCAAGGTTTTCGGTGCTTAAGCCATCAAAAAGAAAACAAAGAAAAACAAACAGGTCTTTATGTTATTGAGACAGATTTCACTGAATAATTGAGACTGAATCATCTCATATATGGTGCTGTCAGTGAAATACTGGCCTGTTTGTCAGTAATAATAAAACTAATCTAAACTAAATTCAATCAAAAGGAACAAAACTGTATATTTATATAAAACGCAAAACATAATTTCATAGCCAGTAATAAATATTTTTGGCAATTGTTATTGACAGGTTAATTGTGGACCGTGTGTGTGATCAACAGAAGCTGCTAATATCACACAAACACTGAAAACAAACTCAATTTTGAGTTGTTAAAAACCGCTTGAATGATGAGTCACTGGTTGTTTAATCTCCAAGAGTCTAAAAAATTAGTCTGCAGGGCAAAACCTCCGTACGCAGGTTCACACTGTACTGTACGTGTGCCGTGAGTTTAATCTTGAGGTTTGATCAAAGCTCTGTTTCATAGACTTCTATTGTAAAGGCCTCTCATGGGAAATGAAAGTTTAATGTTGACATCAATCAGTCAGTTTAAAGGAATCTCTTCATCAGGTTTAAACCTGGAACTGCGGTACGCGCACATTCTCTGAGAACAAAGCAGATCTGAGGGGAATTCAGTGATGTCAAAAACCCGCTCTTTTCAGCAGCGCGAATCACAAAATAATGGCCGTGGAAGTCTTGGAAAGGTGTTGTCCTGTCAGAGTATCTCACCCATCATCTCTACCATGTTTTTGTTGCTGTCAGGAACCCGATTCAGGGCTTTCTCTCCTGACTAGCGTATTTCACGGACTGCTCTTCGCCGGTACACCAACCATCAATCACGTGTGACTCCGCCCACTATCCACCGAGCTCCAGAGCTGACAGCCAATCGCGTGCGGCCGCTCGTCAGGCCTGCTTGTCTGGGTGACATGTTCATTTTGATCAACTCACAACCACGACTGCAAGAAACGAGCAGCAAACGTACAAGCTTTACAAAGTGAAACAGAGTATACGAAGCAAAATATCTGATGTTGATGTTCCTACTGGTACTTCTAATTACAGACCGGTTGTTATTGGGAACCAGCACTAATTATATAGAGTTTCCTCAGAGTAACTAGTCAGCTTTGCACATCCTTAAGCTTAAGTTACACATTCAAAACGTTTGGTCCTTTTCTATACATACATATACACTTACATACTATATATATACTAATGAAGAGTCATCAGGATGGGAATGCTGCTGTTAATGTGAACAGTTCCTGCAGTGATGTTTGTCTTACAGGCAGATTAACACAAGATGATGTAACAGCAATGTAAAGTGTTTTTAGAAACCCTACAAGCACAGATGAAAGCGAAATGTAGAAAGCAGGATATGGAGAGAGCGAGAGAGAAAGAATGAGAGAGAGCAAGAGAGAGAGAGAGCAAGAGACAACAAAAGAGAGCGAAAGAAAACCAGAGAGCGAGTGAGAGAGAGAGCAGCACTCCCTTACTTTTCCACACAATGCGCCGCACTTCCTGTTTCCCCACAGGAAGTGAGCTGGAACCGAAGCCCCCGCGGGAAACAGCAGCTGTGACTGAATCATCAACGTCACTCCGTTCTGTTCCATTATACAAACACATGTGCACTTACACACAAACCCACCCGTCCTTATAAAACACACAGATGATCACACACACATACACACACGCACGCACGCACGCACGCATGCACACACACACACACACACAGGCACACACACACACAAACCCACCCGTCTTTATAAAACACACAGATGATCAGCACACACACACACGCACACACACGCACACACACGCACACACACGCACACACACACATACAGGATAACAGTGTTTACCGTATTATAATAAAACAACAGCTTTGATGAATTTATGTATCTGTGTTGACTGTAAGATGAAACAGGATTTATTACTCTGCTGAAAGAACTACATGATTTAAAAAACATTTTTCAAGGCTAAACTTTAAACTCTTCTGACACGTGTTTAATACAGAAATTAAACCCATGCGTGTACAAACTGATCAGACGCAGTAAACGTCAGTAAACGTGACAGGAGGCTTTTTAAAACAATGCTAGTGTTTCATAGGAACTTCCTGCTTACAGGCTTGACAATTATATTCTTAAATGATATAAAACATCCAAAATTCATTATGAGATGAGAAAAGTACTTCATTATCATGAAAACAATCACAATGGAAAACCTAAAAGCTAATGATCCCAAAATAAGCGTATGGATTGTGAAAAGCGGTGGGAGCCGGCCATGATTCCGGCGTTACAGAACCTCTCCTGTACACCTCAAATCCCAGCTTTACATTCCTCACAATGACACAAGAGATCATTGCTGGGGTCTCTGTTCTTCTCAGAGAACTTTCAGGGAGTAGGAACACCAGCGAGAACTACTTTGAAGCATTTTAATGGCAGCCTCCCGTCTCGATAATTCACCGAGAGTGACAGCCAGCCGCTCGCTCAGAACACTGCATTACACATCTGACAGTCCTCTCTCTTCCCACCAGAACCCAACGCAACCGGCACCCAGAGGCAGGGCCCGGCATTATAACACGCTACACCATCTCTTATTGTGTGAATCAGGCAGTGTTACGCTCATCTCTTTCTCATACGTGCTCCTGAGATCTCCAGAGACCAAACCGACAGATTAAGGCCAGCTTTGAAGAAAAGATCTCCGATTTAAAAACTCATCCGTAGCATCGCTATTGTACCTGTTCTTAACATTCAATGCTTTTAACAATTCTCAACAGCTTCAGTTTGCGTCCTTGAGCGAGAATAAATCCGTGGACGCAGAACTGAGAGTAATAAAGGAATTGTACGCTCTGCAAATAGATTTCAGCCCGAGTTCACGCGCAGAGGTTTGTCTACAAACCTTCAACAATCTGCACAAACCTACACCAACCTATACAATCTACACAAAGCAATACTGGATATGCGCATTTGGCTCAGGGTCAAGAAAACAGCAGCGCTATAAATAACAACTGCGGCTCCGTTTTGCACAGCCGCGGTTAGCGCAGGGAAACGAGAGGAAACTCATTTCAGCCCTGTGCCAGGAACCCTGCGTCCACCGCCAATTTTGCACCCTGCCAGGATGCATCAGTCTGCCCACCATGCCAAAGAGAGCGAGAGATCGAGAGAGAGAGAGAGAGAGAGAGGGAGAGAGACAAAGAGAGATCAAGAGAGAGTAAGAGAGAGAAACAGAGAGAGAGAGAGAGAGAGAGAGAGAGAGAGATAGAGAAAGAGAGAGAGAGAGAGAGGGAGGGAGGGGGAATAGAGCAAAAGAAAGAGAAAAGCTATGTTAGGAACAGCAAACTAGCATACTAGCATACTATCATCTTGTACTGTTTTGGAAGTAAGTAGTATGTGTGTATGTATACTGTACACAATATGAGAATTTTCTTCAAGGAAACACTTACATGACCTACTGTGTCAACAAAACATCCAGTATACAACACAGCTAGAAATATTTCCCATGAAGCATTGCACCGATGACCAAGAAGTGACACCAAACATTATTTTTAAAGCTTCTTTCCTAACTCGTTATTTGATTAAATTGTATAAAGTTAAAGGTGAAATATGTAATTCTTCAATTTGACAATTAAATTAATTTGATAGCACCACAGTCACAGGGGATATAATGTACAATTAACTTAAATAAATAAACTCTGCACGTTAAGATGGGTTGGAAGTTATATATTATAACATTACAAAAGACCCTCTTTTTAAACAAAATCAGATTTTAAAGCTGCAATCTGTAACTTTTGCCTCTCTAGCGCCATCTCTGTCTGAAACATAAAATTACAGGTTACTTGACATTACCTATAGTACCCATGCTGAAGTCAAATGAATCCAAGCAGCTCAAAATCAGCTCAAATCAATGAATCCAAACAGCTCAAAATCATTATTATAAATTTACAGTTGTGAATCTGGGTAAGATAAGGAGAAAGTTCTGAACACTGATCTGTCATGTTCTCGTAAATATGTTCATTTTAACCCCAAAAAATTACAGATTGCAGCATTTAGATGTAAAAAAACATAACATCCAAGATAACTAGACCCCCCTAAATTAAACACATGAGATGTACCATGACAATATGACATAGTACTGATAGAAAAACTACTGTTTTACAGCATCCTTACAGCACACAGTACACACTGTGAAACACAGCAGGCGAGTATTCAGTTCCCAACACACTTGGAGAGATATAAAGCAAATGAGACACAGAAGAAAGCAATATATGAAGGTTAGAAGAAATCAGCTCTCATGTTTCTCTCGAAGAAGAGCTTGCATCAGCTTCTGTGAGCTTTACAACACCAGAACCACTTCCAGCAAAGCTTCCCACACACACACAAACCACACGCTCACACACACACAAAACACACACACACGCTCAAAACACACAACACACACTCACACGCTCAAAACACACAACACACACTCACACGCTGAGAACACACAACACACACTCACACGCTCAGAACACACAACACACACTCACACGCTCAAAACACACAACACACACTCACACTCTCAAAACACACAACACACACTCACACGCTCAAAACACACAACACACTCAAAACACACAACACACTCAAAACACACAACACACACTCACACGCTCAAAACACACAACACACTCACACGGTCAAAACACACAACACACTCACACACTCAAAACACACAACACACTCACACGCTCAAAACACACAACACACTCACACACAACATTCAAAGAGACACAAACACAATCAAGGTTCTGGTAATGGGCGAGCG
>JAZGTK010016082.1:0-12896 GCA_036877625.1 Ambastaia sidthimunki
TTAAGCACCTCATTAAAGCAAAAATCAGCTCTCATACTTAAAACTGTGGCAGCATCATGAACACTCCTGGTCATAATTCCTGGCACGTCCATTGAGTTGACCAGAGGGATGAGCCCGTGACGGGAGATCAGGCCGTACGTGGGCTTTAGAGCCACGACTCCACACAGAGAACCAGGGTTTCGTGTGGATCCTCCTGTATCCGACCCCAAAGCTCTAAGAGAAAAAGACATATAAAACATCAGACATACTTTCACATACCATCTAAAGATAAATGTAATGCATACATCATTTATTGTGTTGAAAGGAACATCTGACTAATCAAACAAGGACTGACAGGAAGGAGCTGAGAGAAGCCACAGCTACTGCGCTCCCTCCTGAACTTCCTCCTGCAATTGCCCAATCAGAGTCCGGATCTCCTCTGCTCTGCTCGTGGTATGAGGTTGTATAGCTCCAGGGGTTTCGAACTGGACCAAACACCCCATCTGTACTGCCAGACCTTGAGAGAAAACAGCCAATGACATTTTCTCTCAGTGAAAGGCTTTTATACTCTCCTTTAGGTTAATTGCCATCAAAGCTATACGTGCATGTTTTCTTACCCCATTGCAAACTCATCCAAATTATTTTTTCCAACAAGAACTGCTCCTTGATCCAACAACTTTTGCACAACTGTAGCATTGAATGGAGGGGTGTAACCTACAATTGCAAAACAAGTAATGTGAACTCACAAATCTGTTTATTAGCAACACATAAGTATTGTGTTAGGTATAGAATATAGCTGACCTTTAAGCATGTTGGAAGCACAGGTGGTCTCTATGTTCTCTGTGCAGAAGTTATCTTTCACAGAGAAGGGAACGCCATCCAGAGGACCAAGAGGTTTACCTTAAATAAAACAAACAGGACCACGTGGAAATTATTTTGCAGCCAAGAAGCAAACATAGATTTTAAGCGAGACACATATACACACACACATACACACACACACACATACACACACACACACATACACACATACACACACACATACACACACACACACACACACACACATACACACACACATACACACACACATACATACACACACACATACACACACACACACACATACACACACACACACACACACACACACACACACACACCACTTCGTAGCCTGCTGTCTGCTTTCTGTGCTTGCTCCATGGCTTTCTCCTCTGTGATGGTGATATATGCATTCAGGAACCTTGTCTTCTGTATTTGGTCGATGCATTTCCTGCAAAGTTCAGTGGCAGAAACTCTGCCCTCCTTAAGTGCCTGGGACACCTGCAGAAGAAAGTTAAAAACAGAAAGAGGAACACTTGTCTTCTCACGTATGCTGAACAAGTGAAAACTCATATTATAAACACTTCGATTTGTGAGCTATATTTGACATATAACACAGTAACGTACAGTAACACACTGTACGAAGAAAAGAGCGAATTCAATGTGTGTGGTTAATTATATAATGGCTACTGGCACATTTCAGTACATTAAGTTAAACGTAACAATGTCATAACACATACTGCACATTATTGGTCCTCAATACACCGACGGGCATTACGTTTTACATTATGTATTACGTACAACATTATGTATTACGGTTGTGCAATATATTATTGCACAACACTTTCAGGATCTTTATCAAGTTTTGTAAATAGAAAAAGATTGTAAATCAGAAGTAAGCAATGTTAATTCATTTACAGTTAAACTGGATACACACCTCTCTGATAGACAGGCCGAGCATTGCCGCTGCAGGACTTAGCGTTACACTGGAGGCTGACATGATAGTTTCTGTTGACCTCGCTGACGTCCCCTCATCTCTCACCCGTGATTGGTTATTTGCAAAGCGCTGCGCTCTGTGATTGGTTCAATCCGTCGTGTGAAAGTTCAAGTCCACCGGTTAGTTTAGTTTTCGTAGGGCATGAGATGTGCTTCCAAGTTTGTGCTATTATGGAATTATAGGATTTATTCATATTCATTGACGGGTTTGTGAGGGACTACAGAGACTGCTCATGCTTTAAACGTGCTGTTGGTTTTAGGAGTATCGCTGTGGACTGTTTTAGATCAATAAGACATGCATCTCATGTGTAGACGGTGGTTGGTGTCCACGCTGAGGTCTCACGGAGGTCATTTTAGGAGCTTCAGTGTGTCAGCTTCCCGCAGGACTGTGATGAACGCATGGGTCATCGACAAATACGGGAAAAACGATGTGCTGAGGTTCACCAAAAATGCAGCTCTTCCCATCATCCACTATCCCAATGAAGTGATCGTGAAAGTGCACGCTGCGGGCTTGAACCCCATCGACATCAGCATGAGGGGTATGAGACAGGTGTACACAGACAACAGCTCTACATGTTTATTTTAACCTGTTTCTCGTAGTATTTCACGATACATGTTGGTATCTTTCTTTCTTATGACGTCATTTTCAACTGTGCCCTTTATATTATGATTTGTCTGGTCATTGTGAGCTGTCGCTTGTAGACCTGAATTACAGGTAATCAGATTGACAAACACTGAATTACAGGTAATCAGATTGACAAACACTGAATTACAGGTAATCAGATTGACAAACACTGAATTACAGGTAATTAGATTGACAAACACTGAATTACAGGTAATCAGATTGACAGACACTGAATTACAGGTAATCAGACTGACAAACACCTTGACTTCCCACAATCTATATAATTTTTGTTATTGCAGTTTTGCTAGGTAAAAGCATGTTTATTTGTAAGGAAACTGCAAGTTTGTTGATTTTGTTTTTCATTTTTTGAATGTAATTTCTTAAACAAATTTTTAGTTAGTTTATTATTGCCTAAAAGCTTAGCAAACAGTCGCTACATGCAAAGTCAAGCCTGTAAAACAAGCCTCCTTGTGTTAAAATAATTAGTACCACAGCATGCTGGGACTGGCCTGGGAAAGAAAGAACATGTACAGTATGACTATTGTATTTCAGTTTAAATTTGGTAATACAAATATTAATGTAAGCACATGGTGTGTTTAATAAAAACTCTCTTTAATGTTTATTGTAGGTGGTTATGGGGCAGCTACTATGGCCATGAAACGTGACCCACTAAACATTAACCAATCAGGGAGTGAGTTTCCTCTCATCCTGGGGCGTGATGTGTCTGGAGAGATCATGGAATGTGGGCTGGATGTGAAGTATTTTAAACCTGGAGATGAGGTGCCTTATCCACTTATTACCCCATGGAAAAGGGATAGATTTTCTTAAAGGGATAGATCAACCAAAAATTCCATCATTTACTAACTCTGTTGTCACTTCAAAACCTATATGACTTTCTTTTTCCGTTGAACACAAAAGATGATATTTTGAGCAATGTCTCAGTGGTTTTGTGCCCACACAATGGAAGTCAATGGGGGGTGAGTCATGGGGGTGGGGGGTGGATCATGGGGGTGAGTAAATGATGGAAGAATTTCCATTTTGGGGTAAGCTATTTCAACAGTATTTGGAATTGTTTAGATTTTGTACTGTGATTATTTTGTTTTTACTGAAAGATATTTTCTCACCCCTGATAAAAAACCCAAAATCAGTTTTCAGTTCAAATTCTCTTAAAATGCAATACGTGAAGGTTTGTTTTGGGCAAAAAAGTGACAGGTGGAAGTGTTTGTTTTTCCCTGTTAGGTGTGGGCTGCCATCCCTCCTTGGAAGCAGGGTGGTCTGGCAGAGTTTGTAGTGCTCAGTGGCAATGAGGTAATATTCCCATCACGGTATGTATAAAACAAATCTTAAGAGGTGCGGGCATTTAACAAGCTTCTTGCTTTATATGTATTATTTGTGTTGATTCAGGTGTCACACAAGCCAAAATTGCTGAGTCACACTGAAGCAGCGTCACTACCATATGTGGCTGCGACATCCTGGTCTGCAGTCGTCAACACTGGAGGCCTAAACAAAGACAACTGCACTAAGAAACGGCAAGTTCTGGTTCCTCCTCGTTTCTCAGTCTCGTCCTGTTATTGTGTCCTATGATATTCATATAATATTCATGATATTCATATAATATTCGTAATATGCATATAATATTCATATTCATATAAGGAATATGTCTGCCATTACTTACAGTTAGAGGGACCTGATATGAAAGTTGTCCTTCATCTTTTGAGATAAAACGGTTAATTAATGCATTATTAATTGCATTATTAATGCAAATGAAAAGGTAATAAAATAAGGTTGAGTGTCTATAAATACTGACATAATTACATCATAATTACATTTCCAGGGTAAGGCATGCGTTTATAAACATGCTATATAAAGAGCTTTACTGTATGTGTATCTAGTTCTGCCTAATGTGAATTAAAAAAATGAATGAAGTTTTGCTTAATTGCACAGACAGGATTGTGATCTGAGCAACACTTACATCTCTGATGAAGATGTCGGTATTGTTTTTCATTGATTCTTCACTGTAGTGGTTGAGATTAGAATCTTCACAGACTTGCAGGTGTTTGAGTCTGTTGTCTGGTTGTAACAGATGCTTGTCTGTTTTGTATGCAGTGTTCTTATACTTGGTGGTTCAGGGGGGGTTGGAACCTTTGCTATACAGGTAATGAAGGCAATAACAATAATAATGATAAATACAGACTTTTCATGGCTCATTTAAATTTCTCAGTTTTGAGATTTATTTTTATTTCTCTTTGTATATGATTATAATGTCACATTACAGATTGCCTTTCTATATTTCTTGCATCTCTTAAAGACACAATATGCAAGATTTTTGCATTATAAATATCCACTAGCACATTTCTAAATATTTTGTTGAGGAATTGAAGAAAAAATTAGAAATTTTAACCAGTAGTTGTACTGCTATTTCACTCTGTTCCACTCTTCTACTCTACTATGTTTTGCATAGTATAATTAGCGCATAGGTAATTAACACTGTTTAACAAATTTGATGAATAAGCCTGTAACAGTGTCAGTCTTTAGTCTGATTGTTTTGAACACGTAAAACTGCATTGTTACCCCATCATTTAATTTGACATGTATGAGTAGTAATGCAACATTAAACATTAAGAAAAAAATTTTTTTCCCATAATAAGATTGTTTGTTTACTTCTCTACAGATGGTAAAAGCCTGGGGTGCCCATGTCACTGTAACATGTTCCCAGAATGCCGAGCGGCTGGTGCGAGATTTGGGTGCTGATGATGTTGTGGACTACACTGCTGGACCGGTCGAACAGCAACTACAAACTTTACAGAAGTCAGTCAACTCATTCAACCAATTTGTAATTGAAAATATTTTTTGATTAAATTTGTACAGTACAGTAAATCGATTTTGTCTGTCTCTTAGGTTTGATCTGATTTTAGATAACATTGGGGGTGATACAGAGAAATGGGCGCTGGGTTTATTAAAACCCTGGAATGGTGCTAAATATGTTACACTAGTAACACCATTCCTGCAGAACACAGATCGGCTGGGCCTCGCAGACGGAATGATGCAGACAGGAGTCACCATAGCAACCAAAGTGCTGAAGGTAGGAACCCTTAATTCATGTGCTGTTGACAAAAAGGTTAAAATAAGTTAGGTTGGGACTTTATCTTTTGTTGTGGTTTGTCAGTTTCTAAGCATGGAAAAGGGAGTTAACGGGTATGAATCAATTAGAAGAGTTTCTTTCATCCTAATATACCGTTTATTTAAGGGGGAATTAAGGGGAAGAATCTGAAGATAGTAAGCAAAATTACCAGTGAGAAAAAACATCCCCACCCTTTTAACCTCACAAACCAGGCTGACACTGACGCACTTCACAAACCAGATTGACACTAACAAACTTCACAAACCAGACAGACATACAGACATGTTTCAAGTTGTGAAGATAGCAAGTTGTGAAGTTAGATTCACACACAAAACCCTTTGCGTGTTATTAAGCTGAAATGTGCAAAATGTGTTGCATTGATTTGATGCATTGTGCATGAAGCAACCTGCTATGTGAGGTACTGACAGAAAAATAAAGATTGTTGTGAAGTTAGATTCACACACAAAACTCTTTGCGTGTGCTTATGCTGAAATGTGCAAAATGTGTTGCATTGGTTTGGAAGTGTATGAAGCAACCTGCTTTGTTGGTACTGACAGAAAAATAAAGATTGAATAAACGAACTAATATATGAACTAATGAATACAGTACTATTAGCATAATAAATGAGGATTCAAAAAGAGGATTCATGAATCTAAACCTGCTGACATCAAACCTGCAGTTTGATATTTAAAGTCAAAGATGTTAAAGGAAAATGTTGCTTATTAATAACACCTTTCTCTCTCTTTCTCTCTCTCTCTCTCTCTCTCTCGTTCTTTCTTTCAGCACCTCAGGAAAGGAGTGCATTATCGCTGGGGTTTCTTTGCTCCTAGTGGCTCTGCATTGGATGACATCAGTGAAATGGTTGAAGCTGGACAGGTATAACTAATTTCAGTTAGTGAAGTCAATGTCACAAATTAGCTCACATTTAATTAGTGAATGGTAGTATCATAAATAGGAATAAAAGATGCTACCATTAAAATAAATCCAAATAATAACCTTTTTTATTCATGTTGCATTTCACTAAACATTAATGAAATAAATCCTCCTCATTATGAGTTCCTGAAGATCTTACTGTTGCCTGTAACCGGTTCATATTTTACATGTTTTACATCCGTTATTAATGTTTATTGCATAACAGATAGTGGAAAAAACTTTGAGTTACCTTGTGCGTGTCTGTTTGAATGGATCTGATATCAGACATATAAACAAGACAGACACAAATCATTTGACACAAGTCATTAAAGTTCAATGAAGAAGCATCATTAGCAACTGTTAGGCAACACACACACACATAAATATATATATATATATATATATATAAGTAAACAGGGTAATAAACAGTAATTCAAAGTTGGAAGAATAAATCTGATACTGAGTGACACATAAAATGTATCTGATGCTTTAGTTCTTTTAAAACATTGTTCTGTTGTGCCTGCATGTGCTGTTTTGGTCATCAGGTTTGTTTGATGTTAACACTGTAGTCCATGAGTCTGTGTTTGTTGAACAATATAAGTAGTTAACATGATAATGCAAAGATTTTGTCATGTTTTATATTTGTTTGTTTATTTTATAAGGTAGTTTATTTACTTCAGTTTATTTATTGAATTCAGAGTCATTCCTTTAATTGATAGTTTCAGAGATGTTTCAGGTTGTTTTGTAGTTGTTCTTGCTTTGCTCTTGCGGTTAAAATCAACAGCACACTGTGTACCAGCCCGGAGCTTTAACCACATATACTTTAACCACTTTAACCATTATACTTATACTTTAACCATAAGCCATACAAGCCACTACACCGTCCTGTACAGTAGCGCCATCTATTGTAGACACACAGGAAATAAGACATTGTGGTTTGACTTTAACGCTCAGAACTCGTATGAACTCAAGTAATGATGCCAGAATTCTACAGCTGTCATGATCTTGTTTTTAGATTCGCCCTGTGCTGGAGCAAGTCTTTACGTTTGCTCAGGTGCCACAAGCATTTCAGAAAGTGGAGCAAGGCCATGCTCGTGGAAAAACGGTGGTGACCATCGCAAAGGACCAGGAAGTGTAACTATGGCAACCAAAAAAAACATTGTGGCAGAGGTGCCATGTTACACAAAGGGGTATTTTTGTATTAAAGCTGTAAAATCTGTTAGATTAAAAACTGTAATCACCACAGCGTCTTTGTTTTCTTTGGCCTACTGAAATGATGCATTAATGATGAAAAACAATGTTTTTAAATGTAACTGTTTTGCATTTTAGTCATGCAACACTGAGATTGTTTGTTTTAGTGTTTATTAAAAAAACAGACACATCTTTAGAAAAGACCTTAAGACCTTAAAGAAAATGTTCTCATTGCAAAACAGCAACAACTATTATTAGTTGCTTTACCAGTAATTGAACAAAGAACTAGATGTACATGATGTACAGTAACGTGAACTGGAGTGAACTGATGCCAGATCAGCATTAACAGATGGAATTACAGCTTTATCTGTCACTGACTAGAAATCGTTCCACACTTTGTTTTCTGCGCATTCGCGGCCAATGCTAAAAACTAAACGCTAAAAATATAAAGGACTCTTAAAGTGCAGATACATACTTATTCCAATACTAGAGTGCCCCCCTGTGGTAATGTCATTGCATTGCAAACACAACGGTTCATAATTGTGTTACTGTTTATGCAGATTAACAGACTTTCACAGGATTGAAATTGAAAGTGGGGCAGGTTTAAGCTTTAACCAGCACATCAAATCTTAATTATATAAGGTGAAAATGACCACTTTAATGTTCCTGATGTAGACTACAGTTCTGAAGGTAACTGTCCTCAGAGACATCACTCATGTAGAAGCTCAAATCTTCTGGAAGTCCTCCAAAGTTTTAAAGTTCCAGCCCAGTACAAAAATTCCATCGCTGACAGTCTGTGCCTTTGATTCAAGACATCATACAGACTAACCGCAGAATAGCTTCAGATTCTGCTGGAGTGAGAGAACTACAGGAGTTCCACAGTCCACCTCTGGTTGGGTTTGTGTTCATCATAGGTGTTGAGAATCACCTGGTTTTTATCATACTGTTGTCCGCCTGGAAAAAGAAAAGGTTTAAAAGATTAAAATACATCAAGGCTTAAAGATTTTTAGTTCTTACTGGATTTTTCCACATGTAGTGTCAAATATATTATATAACGTGATTTTAAAAACAAAACTTAAATTAAAATCTTTAGAGCAGTGGTTCTCAAACCACCTCAGAAATTTTCGGGCTCTCCAAGTACCACCATAATGTTTTTTAACATTAACTTATATTTGATTCAGTGATTCCTCTTCTTGCCACTAGAGGGAGCCCGCGTACCTCAGCTCATAAATGTCTAACAATGTGTAACACACTATAAGGCCACAAGGTGGCAGCACAATGCGGTTTCTGCTTGGCTGAGCGACATCAGGTTGGTTCAAGTTTCACAGTTTGTAATTAAAAACCACAAACATTTCTCGTTCTGCATCATGACACATGAGCAACAGTGACGGTTTATCACAGGGATTATTGTGTCTGTCAAAATAAATAATTAAATATGAGATTGACTTGCTAGTTGTTTAGGGTCCCAGAGCCCTATATACTGTACTTGTCAAAATAATATTTAAAAATAATTTTCAAAGGTGTTTAAAAATATTTGTCTTTGCCATAATTTAAACCCAGTAGATATACTTACAGTAGAAACCCAGACAGATATTATTGAATCTTTAACCACAAAGCATATTTTTTTAACAGGTAAGCTCAATCTGACAATAGAAAAGTCAATATCATATCAATATCAAATATAAAATCAATATAAATATATACATGAATATTATAATCAGTTCTTATATATTAAAGAATACTTCTTAATAAAGAATTATTAACCCGATACTTAATGTTATATATTTTTGAGCTACATGTCTCATTTTGCATTTGGTTAACATTGTATTTCTTATAAAAGGTGTGTAGTCATACAATACATTTTCATTTTATGAATGTGTGCAGTGCCATCATAAGCAGTACAGATTCAAACACATCTTTGTCTCTGACAGGATGTTGCAGTATGTGTGTGGGTGGGGGGAAGGGGGGGTGTGTGTTATCAGTAAGATCCTGTGAGATTGTCAGTGGAGGTGTGGTTTTGTTTGATTGACAAACATGCACATGCCCATTTGCATGTGAAAAGCTACACAGACATGCTCAAACATGACACTGCACAGCCATGCAACCAGCCAATCACGATGTACCATGAGCCTGAATGAGATCCTACATTATTGCCCATGCATAAGTGATGGTGTCCTGAACTGACCTTTGACCTCCAGCACAAGATCAGGATTAAAGTTGTTACGTATGATTCCTTCTCCAGTGATACTCCAGAAATGATTGTCCTTGCCTGGATCAGGTGAGATATTCAACCTGCCACCTGCCATGATCACACCCCCAGAGGTCTCCACACAACAGTCCTCTACCATCTGTGAATAGAGAGAGAGAGGGAGAGAGAGCGATAGAGAGATAGACACACACACATTAGCAACAGTAAAGATGATCACTAATCCACCTTGTGATCAAATAGTGGTAATCAAGTTTATTAATACCTTGCAGCGCAGTAGTCCGTTCTCATACACCCAGATCTGCTCCGGACCCCCAGATTCCTCCAGCACTTGGATCCTAACCAACTTTATATCATCCAGGGGCCCAGAGAGAGACATCAAGCAGCCTGTCTCTGCACAGCGCAGGCGGAAATAAACACGCTTCTATCCAGAAAGAGAAAGAATAAACAAATCAGCTTCACTGTAGGAAAATTACAGTGTTAGGTCTTACTAAAGCCTCTCAGAAACCATGTACTGATCCAAAAATAGTTTCATTTAGGATCTACTGGAACTGTGACCACATGATGTGCACGTGTTGGGTTTGACTTGCATTCATATGTGCTATATATGTGTGTGTGTGTGTGTGTGTCAGATATTTTCAGACAGTCATTATGTAATTTTAAATTTTTCAAATTTTTTTTAATTTATTTGTTTCTTTGGAAGAATATGGCGCTAACAACGAATGGAAAACCACAAATGAAGAAGGGAGAGGTGCGTCAGTTTTGAATAACCTGCTTTTGTGAGGGAACCATTTGTCACATAAATTAAATGCCTTCTCACTAACAACACTTGACACTTCAACATATCTGGAACAACAAATTCATTTCAAAGCGAGTTATAATTGACATCTGCTTTGATAATTTAGATGCCTATGATTCAATGACATCATGGTTTTTATATGATTGTCTTACACATGATTTAAGTTGTATAAGAAAAAAAATCTGTGGGCGGAGGTTCATACCTGCAGTAATGGACGCAGAGAGCCAATCCGGTCCCAGCCTCTGAACTTCTGCCAATCACCAATCTCGCTGGGATGAAGCAGGACCTGACGACCACAGAAGTTGCTGTATTCATACAGCACCCAACTGTAATGACAACACAGAAACAAATATAGCAATGCTTATATGACTTTTCATACCCAAATATTAATGACAAACATAAAGTACAGTAAATTACACTAAATTTAATGTTGTTCTAAAACACAACACTTTTAATTACTTTAGGGTACATAAAACAGCACTTTTGAATATGCTACAGAAACCACTCACATTCCACCGTTGACCAATAGGGATTTGACCCGCCCATCAAAGCCAGCCAGAGACAGGCTCAAAGTTCCATCAGTCAAAATGATTTTACGCCCTCTGAAGTTAGACTTACAGTAGAGTGTGACAGAGGGCATAGAAAACTCCTGCAGGGGAGAAAGACAGAAAATGAATGAAAAAAAAAACACATCAACTGAACAAAAACGTCCCTAAACATCTTCTAGTCACCCTTGAATTGTCCTGAATCAACATGACTGTCATCTGTACTGGTCACTCGTTCATTTGTAATTACAATGAATGGCCACTGAGTCTTAAAGATCTGAAAATAATTATCTGTTGATAACTCTCTCCTCCTCTCAATATCACAAGCAGGACAAAGGCAGATGTTCTTATATTTAATTAATAACATTGTGTTTTACTCAAAGCTACTGTATGGCTTCATAAGACACGAGTTGTATAGACTACATTTAAAATACTACTGCACCAGTACTCACATGTCCAACAGTATGAGCAGAGCTGAATCTGCAGTTTGAGTTGAGTAAACCTAGAGCCTCATGGTTTGGATATTCTCCTTCCTCCAGTACATACATGTTTTCAGTGAACTGTGGGCCGTCGAACATCACCCAGCTTCAAACACAAACACAACCATGAATGAGTAATTCTGCATGTGTATAACGTTCTAGTGGGATTTTGGTGTATGACGAATGCTCCCACCTCCCAGCTAGAACCCTGCAGGACATGGGCTGGAAGTCCTCCGGCAGGAAGGCCGCACTTTCTTCTAAGGTCAGAACTTCTCCCTGGAACCCTGGTTCAGAGAACAACTGGACCTAAGAACCAATAAGAGGCAGAAAAAGAGTTAAAGAAACACTAGACTCAAGCTTCAAAAGGGACTTCATGAAGTCTATCAATCACACACAAATGCTCTCCTCACATGAATGCATGAAAGATGTTGTCATGAGATCAAAAACAATTCAGGGCCTTAAAATCACAGAGCCATTCTGGTCCATTCTTTGAACTGATTATGTAAATACCCCCACACTGCTATTAAGATTTCACATAAATCCATAAAGTGTAATATACTCAGAATGTATGAATTAGAGTCACGTTTTCTCTCACAAGTCTTTTGAACAGATGAAGGGTCAGGCGCAGTTACCCTATTGCGACAGTCTTGGATAGTTAAGTGAGTGCATCTAGTTAACTAGAATAACAAGATCTTCATATAGGTATTTAAAAAATGGGCATGTTCACACACCTCTGGACAAAAACACACACACACAAACATTTAAAAGCAGGCCTGCCCAAAATATGTGCTTGCAAAATTTCACAGGGTTTAAACGCCTGTCATTCACATCCCCACCCTTACATAGAAGCTGATCATTTTTCTAGCCTGTAAATTACTCTGCTGTTGTATTTATTTATAACACATTTTATAGTATTTATTTATTTATAACACAGGTTATAGTAGTAACAGACTATGTCTAACTCACCTTATATCTTGACAGACCTTCAGCCTGATCCTGAGACAGAAAAATAAAACATATTATGTCATGCAGATTTAAACATGAACATCTACTTGAGTAACAATTTAAAATAAACATTTTAACATCTAATAGATTGCAGATAATTAAGCATAAGCCACTTACCAAAACTACAGGCTGAAGAGACAAGATCCTGCAGTTCTGTGCCCCCCAGTCCACCGGGCTGGAATACAGACCCTTCTCCAGAACATACAGCTCCCCTGA
>JAZGTK010016083.1:0-12896 GCA_036877625.1 Ambastaia sidthimunki
AACCTAAATGCAAATTTACGTTATGCAACCGTTGTTTGTTTGTTAGGGACAGATCTTAAATTCATAGTTTTACTTTTACTACTCTTCAAACTCCTACCACGTGACTGCCGATGCGCTTTCTAATCACTTTTAGACTTCATTGGAAAATGTTTCATAGTTTTCTTGAAGTGAAATGTTGTGAGAACTAAACATCGCTTAAATTGCCATCAGTATGATTTATTTTTTTCCTCCTGACTTTAACGCAACTTAAAAACTCGTGTTAGTCCATTTGGACCCGCTTAGTTGGTGCTTCTGTGTTCCTCAGCAAAACAGCCTGCGCCATGTTGTGACGTCACGACGCACGTCAAAGAGGCTGGAGAAAATTGCTCGAGGAGAAAAATGTGAGAAATAGAAAGAATTGCGCGTGCGCAGAAAACATAAAAGATGCGGTTTTAATGAATTTGTGTTTGTATATGGAGATTGGGGGGTGGGCTTGGGTGGAGTCTATGGGGGGGAGGTGGGGGCGTGGGTTGGAAAAAACCCAGCAAACTGAGCGAGAAAAGTTGAAATAAGCCGGACAAGTCAGAAATAATGTTTGCATATGAAAGCTTTACTAATGCATGAATGTAACTTGGTGCATAAAACAACATTTTATGTTTAGAATAATTTCACAGTTTTGTTGACTGTTAATTTAATGTCTCCATATAGCATAAATTCCTTTTATTATTCTATTATTTATTTATTATACTAAATTCAAGTATCTATCTTTCGTCTGTGTTTTTGAAAATGCATATTAGTCTACATGTTTTTAATTGTGTTTTCAGTTGTGCTAAACGCAGGGAAAACACGTCATAATATGTTTGGAATAATAACATTTTATAAACTGTTAAACTTGCCATTTAGTGAAGTCTGTCTTTTCCATACTTTTAAATTAATGTTTGTCAAGTATCTCTTCAACAAGTTTTAAATTTAGCACTTTTCCTGCATGTATACTTATAAAGTTCATTAGACAATCCCGTGTAGATAATATCGTCAGTTAAGCTGCGTTGAAGCTACACAGTCCCGAACTTTTTCTCTTAGAGGAACAAGATGCTAAGATGGCGACATTTTGCTGTCAAGTTCAAGTGTGTTGATGAAGAAATGCTAAATTCAAGGTTAGAAACAGAAATATATCAAAATAAGTGAGAGAGAAGAGCTGAGGTCCTCATTTGTGACATTTCAGGTTTGTTTTAATTGCAGTCCAAAGTTCTTTTCACATTTTGTCATAAATAGTCTGTTAAACAAACAAAAACAAACAGTAAACCTATATCGAAAAAAGTACAATTTTCAATAAGTAGGTTGAAGTAACATCGTTGGCCTGAAAAGTGGCACAGTGACACAGTTCATCAGGTGAACATTCGCTGTTCAGGAATAACTTTACTGCCCATTTCCTCCAGAAAATGTTACAAAACACATTCAGGCTTCACTAGTACATTAGATCCGTCTGTGACATCAGGGGTGAAGATACATGAAGGCTGGCTGAAATAAATCTTTATTTCTTTAAACTTAATGTATAGAAAATAGTATATAAAACATATGTTCATTAAATTATTTAAATAAACGTATCGATATATCACCATTACTTGCGAGGTACATTTTTTTAGGTTTGTTTTAAAAGTAGTGCTGGTGTTTGAAAATCATGTTCATATAAGCACAATATATTTTTATGCATAATTTCAACTTCTTGAAAAATATGTAACAATGCAACGCAGAACACACGTTTCCCTCCTCCATGAAAACCTAGCGCTCTTAAACAAGTTTCATTCACACATACAGTTCCACATTTGTAACGTTATTCACATAAACACGTGTTTATCTGTTATACCATAGTACTCATAACAAACAGCACTCTATGTTCACAGAAGAACTACATTTAAAACAATGCAAACTGACGGACAAAAGGTTTTATTTTGAGTTTGCTGTTGTGACAGATTGTTCCTCTTTGACACGTTTAACACAGACTTGCATACACAAAGACAGTTTGGGAACCATCAAGAACGGAACACCATAAACGGTTGTACCCTAAAACCCAAGAATATAATGTATTTAATACTGTCACACGAGTTCAAAGTTCATGAATGAAATATATACTATTGCATGTATCTGATCGTGTCGTTGAATACATTGGTTAGTGGGCTGCTTTAATTGTATTCAGTGTTTTAAACTAAGGAAGTAATTTTGATACGAACCACAAACGTGTCCACAATACTTCTTATATGACTGATTCATGGCTTAAAACAGCTTGTTTTTCCATACCGGTCTTATAAGAAAATACATTTTTTAACCTATAGATTATGTCGTGATATTAATATAATTAATAGTTCAAGCCCAGGTAAGACACGTATATTGGTTAAAAAAGATACAGTCGTATCGTGGGAACTTTAGAGCTGACTTTTCATTGTTTGAACTAGACTCAAAACTGTACTGTCTTGTTAGAAAACATTTCCATAAATATCATTTAAGATTCGGCTCTTTTGCCCATAATTAAATTACAAATTGATAAATATGGCATCATGGATATGTATTTACATTGTGTTGTTAACAAAGGCAACGTTATATTCAAAGATAACAATCGTAACCACATTTCTCCACCTGAAAAAAACGACTTGGACAACATATTTTACTCCATCAAACAAGGAAATACATTCACGAGTTGGCTATATACTTATTTCTGATTTATTCTTTTTGTTCAAGTTCAAGACAAAGACTTTGGCATGTTTATTAAGACTGTCTGAAGTTTAAACAATCAATCATGGATGACGTGTCACCTCAATATAAAACACCGTCAAATATTATTCCCTTATCAGTTACTTTTAAATATCTTTTTTCAGAAAATACGTAAAATGAAAAATAAAATAATCATCTGAAATCTGAAAACTAAAGGAAAACCATTTATTCTTAGAAAGTGTTATTTCTGTTATTTTATGACTTGCTAGTTTTCTTCGAACTCGGAATAAAGTCAAATTACGAATCCTGAGAATGGACGAGGCCTGGCGATCTCTCATCTCCTCCTGTTGCTGCAATGCCATTTTGTACGCCATCGAGTAAATAGTTTTTTAAAGGTTACTTCAACCTCTTGGTCCACATTGGGAGTCTGCTTGGAGCTTCAAGCTTCAAACGTACCATTCATTATAATTTGGTGGTAGTCCGTCGTTGTGTGCAGACGTGTTTTGCACCGCAGATGTGGGTGTTTTTGTCGGATCTTCAGTGTTGGCAGAAAGCATCACGGGCGGCGTTGAGGACTCGTAACCAGAGCTCGCAGCCGGAGACGACTCTGAGCCTTGTGAATCGTGTACCTTAAATAATAACGTACAGAAATGTATAAAAACACAGACGTGGCAAGGCAATAACACGACTTTACACTTTGCATCAAACTGTATGCCTGGAAATGTGTAGCTTTCTGTGCATTTGTGATCTATATACCATCAGACCTGCATGCAATAGATTTATTTAAGGGCTTGTATCCTTTATTCCTGTCTTGTTAGTAATGCGTGTAATACTAAAGGGCGTTTATTAATAAAACCAACGGATGTTTGCAAAATGTTGTGGCACTGTTACCTTACCTTCATGTGTTTCCTGAGAGAGCTGGGATGCGTGTAGGACTTCTCGCACACTTTGCAGATATATGGCTTGTCAGACGTGTGCACGTGCATGTGTTTTTTCCTGTCGCTGCTGTTTGCAAAGCGCCTGTCACAGCCGTCGAAGTCGCATTTAAACGGCTTCTCACCTGCAAGTGAGAGCAAACGCCGAGATTTGAGGGAAAATAACCTTTTAAGTGGAGAGCTAATATACAACACAACTGCCAGTTACGTAACATCGCGTTGTAAAATGTAGGTCGTGCTCCTCTCGCGTCAAATGGTTTGGTTACACACATATTACTCCCCTTAAGATTTACTGCTGCTGGAGCCCTTATTTACCCAACAGCCGAGTTTATAATTTTATTTTCGTAGACTTACACTTCATGCACCTCCATGCAAATTAAAATTAAACTGCCGAACAATTTCGCTCACATTTCCTGTCTGCCAAGAGTAACCATATTAAACAATAGTTTCCTTTACATTTGAATATCAAATGACAAAACAGTTATTTAGACGAAAACAGTTATTAATTGTTGAACATTGTATTCACGCGTTTGTAACGTCTGTAATACAAACAACACGTTGTTACTATAACTTTAGGCCACAGGCTTTACACACGGCCCATTCATCATTTTTCTGTGTAAACATGAATGCAGATTGCATGCTAATATTTCCATCTGTTATTCTTCTTCCTAGTTGCAATGTATTTAATTTTTGACACGTTTTGCTTAACTGAAATTGAGAAAAACAAAACAATATTTCTTCTAAGTTTGCTATTGGGGTCATTCGTGTAAAATAAGTAAACATCCCTAAACGTGTAACCAGTGAATTAAACTATTATGAAGTAGCTGTCGTAATTTTTCTTCATTTAAAACTACAAATTTAATTTTAAAGTGTGTTGCATTTATTAAGCAGCTGCGATTTACGTATAATTGTGTTTGTGTTTTAAAAGTCTGGTGGTCGCCAAAAGGGGAATGAGTGACTTACCTGTGTGAGTTCTTTTGTGAATTTTTAGATTTTCTGATCTTGCAAAAATTTTCCCACAGCCAGGAAACGGACAGGGAAACGGTTTCTCTCCCGTGTGCACTCGGATGTGGTTCACGAGTTTGTATTTGGCTTTAAAGGATTTCCCTTCTCTCGGACAATCCTCCCAAAAGCAAATATGATTACTGTGCTCTGGGCCGCCAACGTGTTCCATTGAGACATGTGTGACCATCTCATGCATTGTGCTGAAAGTTCTGTCACAGGTTTTTTTAGGCCTGTTCATTTGGTTCTCGTCTATCCATTTACAAGACATTTCTTGTTTGATAGGCTGCCGCATGTATCTGAAGAAGGCCCCCGGACCGTGGTGTGCGGGGACGTTCATCCCCATGTTCATATTGATGGGATGGTTGTAGTTATGGAGTTGAGCGGTGCAGTAAGGATCCGTACGAGGGCTCGCCACAGATCGGTAAGGATCCGGACGGCCAAAAATGTCCCCGCGTAAACCCAGGTGCATTGGGCTGTTTACAACATGTCCTCCCGGTGAAGTGTGGCTTACGCTCTGGTCGTGAAGTCCTGGAAACAACAGATGTCCCGGGTTGTCCGAAATTCCAGGGGGCCCGTGTAGACTCCCAGCCGAGGCGGCAAAAATTCCGTGCTGGACATTCGGAGCTGCGGTCTCTCCGATGCAAGCGCCCCTGTTTCTAAAGAGAAAGTCCCTGGTCGAATTAAACGCTCCACCGGCGTAAGAACCAACCTGCCCCCCGTGATGGTGTCCAAGCGCAGCTGCGTATCCGGTAGCCTGCGGAGTGAACGCTAATGTTTGGCTGGAGGAGATGTCATGGGTAACAGGACTGATTTTGAAAGCTGCCGAGTGAGATGAGTCTGCGAAGGGACTGAGCCCCAGTCCGGGGTCTCGGTTACCCAAGTCATGGTGCCTCGGTGTTCCGAATCCCCCAACTCCTAATGACGGGAACTGAGGAGCGCTATCCAGAAGCATAGTCATTGGAATCAATCGGGAAAAGTTAAAAATAAAAAACAAGAAACCCCAGGTTAGTGGAGGGTAGTGGGTGCAAATAAACGCAATGCAATTTCACCCAGGCTTGARTMAAGAAATCAAAACGTGAARAACGAAATAATAATCCCGGGTCTCTGTAAACGGGAGGAAAAACTCCCGTAACTGGGATCCGTGAGAAAGAGGATCAAACTTCCCCCCCTTTCCAGACGAATGATGTCCTTGGACTGATAAAGTCAATCACTCACTCCTCGCACATAAATGAGCTCGGGAGGCAGCGCTACGCTGGCCAATGAGAACGCAGCTCCCTTTTTTAGTCACGTGTCGCCCACGGAGGATGATAATTGGCTGCAGGTTAGTTGATTGGCAAGCTTCAGTATTGAAGATGGCAGCGAGTTTCAGTGAGTAGATTTGATTGGTTGGTTGCTGTTATTTGCAGGTGAAGTAACGGGACTTTATTTCGGGTCAGTAAGAAACGCTTGTTTATTTCCTGTGCTTAGCTCATCAGCTGTTCCCAAAGTTACATAAACTTTTCAGGAGATGTTTAATAATCGGTTTCACAAATGTTTTTATTTTGCCCAGTTTAAAAACATATTAGAACTTTAAAAATAAAAATTGACAAACTATACTTTACGTAAAATACGTAAAGCATACTTTTGGGCGTTATGTATCTTGATTATTATTGTTTTGTTTATGATAATTATTTATTGTTGTTATCTTAATATTTAGTTTTTTTGTATACAGTTATGTATCTGTCTGCAATTTTGCTTTAACGAATTTTCAGTATGCGAGGCTGCACAGTTAAGACTTTTCTTGAAGCCGTTCACTTTAGTGCATATTATTAAGTGAAGTACGCAAGAAGAGGAGAAGAAAGAATAAGAGAAAAGACGGCAGTAATTATACAACCCCGAGGATTTTTTTTACACGTCGATAATAATTCTTGCTATTGAGGAAATTTCAAAGAGTTGCTGGCGAGTCACTGCAGGACACAAAATCTGACCAAGTTCAGAGACGCGTTGAATGTTGCAAGCAGCTTTTTATACCTCGAAGCCATTTCACGATCTCTCTCCCCCTCAGTCTCCTCTCAAAAGCAGCTGCCTTTTAAATTTCAAAAATTAAATAACAAAAATCTTGAAATCAGCCTCTCATTCTGCTCTGGTCCTCAGCTGCACGCTCATATAGAGGCCTATAGTCTAATATTTTGTAAGGTGAGTGTTATGTGTTTTATTTATTAATAATTTAGTTTATCATTATCAATGTGCTTTTTTTACTCAGCTGTACTGTATGTAAATGAACTAAATCGTTTAGCTTGGGCATTGAAGATCAACATAATGTAAACATAAATTAAAATGGTTTCAGAACCGTTTTAAAATAATAATAATAATTCATAGTAAGTGTTTGAGGGTTGTTTTTCTTGGTTGTTTTTTTAGAATTAGCACACGTATCTCACTTTTTTCTACCCCACCGATTTGTGCATAAATTCATAATGCGCCTTTAAAAGACAATGTTCAAAGGGGATTTTTTTGCAGTATGTATTTCTCATCATCTTTCTGTAAGCTCTGTCTCCCCCTCCTTTCTGCTCCCTCTTTCTTTTTTTGCTTTCTCTCTCTCACTCTCTCTCTCGTACACGAGAACATGTGAGTGTGCATGTTAAGATTTCACACTACACGGGCACGTTTGTCTCCGCTTTCTGTTATAGATGTTTAGGCTACTTGCGTATGTATATCAGGGCGCGTTTAATATATAAGTGACTTACATTCGCTGTCAACTCGTGGCATAAGGATGTAGGAAGTTTGAAAGCATGTTTCATGCTTTCTGTATGCTAGAAAATGTTCAGTTCTCTTATTTACTAAAATAATGATGCCATCGGCCAAAGGGCAAATAAGGCCACAGGACTTTCCCTTAAAGGCCGTCGTGTTTTTCTACAATGAACCAGGACAAATGATCCCAAAACACTTAAAGTGCATTAATTGCATATTTTAAGATTATTTAAATAATGAAATAGTGTTTCGTCGAAATACGTGCGTAAAATGTGCGTGTATACGGGCATAGACTCTGTTAGGCTATACCTGTATATCATAATTATTATTCATATTATTATTACTATTACATGTTTTATTTGTATTAGCAGAACTACTAATTAGGTCGTTCATTAATACACAATTATAAAACTCGATATGTATCGTCAGTGGTTCTATAGCATATTAATGATGAATATCGTACTGCTATAAATCATATAGATTCTGTTTGCAGTTGTGCCAATTTCCGATTAAATGCATTTAATTTATCTTAATATAAAATTTAACTCAATCACTACTGGCGATTAGCAAAATTACCAAATTACACTTTATAAACTGCCTATCACTTCATTACCATAATCTGTTCCTCCATTTTTGCGTTTTTTAAGGATGTAGCCCATAACACTACCATCATTTCCGTATTGTTTGTTTCTGTTTTATTGTTACAGTCTTGTGGCCTAATCGGCTGTTTTAGCTCCCAAATTCACCAGTTCCTTTTCCCATCCGCCGATCTGCCGAAGAATGGGCCTATTTGTCTTAAACACTTCATCAGTAGCGAGTAATGAGATAACTGTGACACCTTCAATCAACATTTGTGTCTATAATATTTATTACTGTAGCGTAAATGACTGGAAATTTAATTTGTACAGGTCTTAGCGCATGCGCAGCTTGTAAAGATTCAGCCCGCAGACTGTAGTGCTGCTCGAGTCCAGAAAAAAAATAATTCTGATTGTGTGTTTATGCACTGTAAGGCTCTTGTTGTTTAGCTTGTATCTCATTTGTGTTTATTTTTCACTTTGTTTGCTTATACAGATTTAATGACCTTTAGGCATAAAGTTGTAAAGTTAAATTCATTGCAACTAGGAAAACTTTTCCTGTAGCTATTAACCCAGTAGATACCAAATTTGTTTGTAAAACTAACGACATTGCTTTGCATAAATTTACCACCACTTTACTATCTTAAAAACATCACATTTTGCTGACATTTAATGTACAGCTTTATTACAATTTTGAATATCAAATGTTAAATGAAAAGATAGAAAAGAAAGTCTATTTTTTGTTGTAGTTATAATTTAGTTGTAGTTATAATCAACAGACATAAGCCATGGAAAGAGAGAAAGTTTAGATTATAGCAAACAGACCTGCTGGTAAAATTTGTTATTTTCGTAAAGCTAAATTTGTAAGTGATAATTGTATTGTATAAAGTATAATTTCTGTAAAATAAAATAACAACATGAAATGTCACACTCAAATACATTCTCACCTCTAGCTTAAGTTTTATATCCTTTAAAACCAGTGTTGCTATGAACTATAGATATATATATTAGATTCATATGTGTGCTTGATGTATGTTTTACATATAGATAGATGGATTAACTTGTCAGTGACCTCTATATAGGCTATATGTGTCATTAGAACTATTTAGTGTCCTTTATCTATTATATATAGATTTAAGAAGTATGTAAGAAGCCATCTTTAATGTCCTACTATATGTACAGTACTGTATTGCTCACCATTTCTTATGTTCATTTATGTGTTTATTAATGCACTATTTTATCTCTCTTTTACTCTCCTTTCTCTGTGTCTCTTTTTAAATTTGATATATGATTGAACTGACTGATTTATTGGTAATATCTTAAATATATTGGAACTAGGATGGCTTTAAATATAACTAGGATGGCTTTTGGCTTTAAATATAACACGTGGCCGTGTGCATAAATGCTTCTTTAAGTGGTGTGGGAGCACCACTTAAATATAAAAAATAGTTAAAAATAGTCACTTTGCCTTGTTATAGTGATAGAAATCATGGGCAATTTGTAGGAGTTATAATCTGGATATATAGCACAATGGTATAACTATATACCATATAGTTATATAACTAACTCTTCTGTTTGGCTGTTCGTATTTTCTTTGAAATTATACTGTTCATGTAATATTTCTGTAATTTAATTAGGACTGTTGTGTATACAGTTAATGTGGAGTAAATATTGCTCGAATGTTTACACTGTCCCAGAACTTTGTGTGAACTAAATTTGAGGTCAGATTGCGCCTGTAGGCTTTTGTCGCTATATATTTTGTTAGCTGTCATGTATCTATTTAATTTACACGTTTGAAACGCCGTTGCACAATAAAAAATGTTTTCTACACAAACCTAGCATATACAATGTTTAAATGATGGGTAAAATGCATTATAAACTAACAAATCAATATAAAATAAGCATCCTCGCGTTTACAGGCATCATAAAACACAACACAAGCGAAGTTTATGTGTAATTATGGCAATAGCGGAAATAATTTGACATTTTATTTGTACAGCAAATGCGAAACGCAGTTACCCAGATTATATTTTTGTCACATTAACCTTTGGCTAAATAAATGTGTATTGTTTGACTTGACTTTGCTTGTATGTAATACAGTCGCTTGTATTTCTGGTCATGTACAGTGTTTAGTGACTGAATCCTTATTGCAGGTATAATGGGCGTATTGCCAAAGTTTATTTACTACAGTCAGATAGCTGTTAAACGACAGACACATTGAATGACATGAATAAGTGAATAATGACAAGAATTATGATTTGTTTATTAAGCTCTGGTTATTTCTAATCGACATTTGATATGTGCAACTTTATTCGATGTGGAAATATCTGTTGCTCAGCGTTGTTGCCCCACCAATAATTCACAAATACGCGGTACACATGTAAACATTTCGATGATTTTGAATACACTGTGGTGTGTTTAAGTCACAGCACAAGTAATATCTGTCAGTGCATGAGCGCCACATAAAAGCTTTTCACTCCGATATTTGGAAACGGAGTCGTGTGGTGAACCTCCGCGCGTCTCTTTTAAAACAAATCCAGCGACTGTCAATCATCTCGCATTCCCACCAATCCCGACGCCCGCTTTCTTAAAAGCAGATTTTCCCGCTGGGCTTTTATATTGCAGTATGGCCTGTTTCAGAGCATTTTACTACCAGGTTATTGCCACAAATCAAGAGGGCAAACTGAACGGCATGGGACTCGCGCCGGTTTTAACGCGTCCGACTCTTGCGTTTTCAGACAATAACTGCATATACAGATGATACAACTGAGAAATGGGGAAGAGGTTTGTAGGTAAATATTAAACGTTAAGGTGGGTTGGTTTGCCAAACCCTCAGCCGAACTTGCGACAAAACATGACCAGCCTGTCGCGGTTTAGTGGCTGCCCTCTTTCTTGCGTCAACCCGGGGGAGAGCAATACTGAACCCAGCGTGGTGCTGCCACCTTTGGCAGGGCAGCACATGGGACACCCCACTGGTCGTTCTTTAAAACTCTGTCCCTCGCAAAATTTGCGAGACTACCACGAGACGAGGGCCAGTGCATATGCTGACCACTCGTTTACCCATTTCCCAGACACTGGATACACCAGTCACCGCTTTGAATCCAGTCCCAGAGGCATTATCATTGGGACAAATCTGCCAGGAGCAAACATGGCACCAGTAACCGATCAGCTGGCTACGAGACACAACCAACATGGCACTACTGGAAGGTACCGTGACCTCCATGGCTACAGGGACGGCAGGAACCACGCGTTCCTCACGACGTACCAAGAGCAGGCCCAGGGCTGGACAGACGCAACCCGGGATCTCAGCAGCCAAATGATGTTGAGTCTTCCAGGAGATTTTCTTTCACGGACGCAGCCGCTCAATTGCCCCAGGGCCAACAGCCAGCAGCTGGTTACCCAGTTTCTGGAGCTGTATAAGCCTCTTAACATGGCCATGCAGCAAGGCGGAGGTGATGCCTACCTCAGATGCTCCAGGCAGAGCTCAAAACACGAGCTTGTCTGCAAGTGGAGTGACGGCCAAGAAGGCGAACCCCCCTGCGCCAGGAGTTTTGGAACCATGTATGAACTTGTCACCCATGTGACGGTTGAGCATGTCGGAGGACCGGAGCACCCAGACTACGTTTGTCACTGGGAGAACTGCCCAAGAGACAGAAAGCCTTTCAGAGCCAAATACAAACTCACCAACCACGTCAGAGTCCACACAGGAGAGAAACCCTTTCCCTGCCCTTTCCATGGATGTGAAAAAGTTTTTGCCAGATCCGAAAATCTCAAGATACACAAGAGAACGCATACAGGTTAGTTAACAACAATCCAATAAATAACTTTTATTAAATTGAAACCTTTTACTAAATTTATTATTATTATTATTATTAGTTAACTTTTCAAATGAATTTCGTTTTCTGAGTGCATAACATTTGCTTAACATTGTTCCAACACAAAATTGGTTTAATAAACAAAAGTCAAGACGGAACAACTAACTGTGCTGTTTATATATTCCCTCTGTAACGCTATAAAATATGTGAATGTGGTATTCGCTGCACAAGCACGAACGTGTTTAATCCTATTAGTAGATGTTGTACACAGCAGAGATATATAATATAATTTATTTTCTTTAATTTAGGACGACATTAAAACATTCAGTCACACCAATTGTATTGTAACCTCTCGTGTTCACATTAGTGGAACGATTGTTGATTTAGTTCAGAACCTTGTGTCGCAAGAAACTTCTGTGGTGGTGAAAACAGATCCACAGGCCAGTCGTTTGGGTGCCTCTTACGCATGCATTGAAAATAAATAAATCAATTGCTAGGCACCGGAGTGCTGTGACGTAACGTTGACGCAGGGCGCAGTTGAATCTGCTTTCTACGCACAGCGTGCTTCGACTCAACTGACGTCACGTTAATCCTCAGAGTAGACAGATCAATAATAATGCATAATTTATATACTACACCGCACATTTTAGCTAAATAATTAAAACAATCTTTTAATTGCATTTTATTACATTTACATTCTATTACATGGATGTATTACCGATATTATGTCGGTAACTGTAATTTATTTAAGACTTTAATAAACTAGACTTTAAAGCCTATTTTTATATCCATGACGCACATGGATGTATGAAATACAGACTTCAGAATATGCACTATTATTGGGCGCTTGTTGCTTTAAGCAGAAACCGAGAATCACTGACACACTTACATTAAACTACTTCCAAGTCAATTGTTGACTGTGGATTACAGAAGTTATGCTATATAACTGTTCGTTATTTTATTTATCAGTTAATATTATTTTATTTATGAATGAATAATGAATACACATTTGATTATCAGCTTGATGTAAGACGCTAAATGTTATCGAAAACAAAAGTTACATTCTCATTTGATATCCTGTATAATGTGTGAAGAGCACAATTTTGTTACAGCATCCTGTATAACGCATTAAATGGCACCGTGCGCTCACAGCT
>JAZGTK010016084.1:0-12894 GCA_036877625.1 Ambastaia sidthimunki
TTAATGCCTCTGTAAAAGTGCTCCACTCATTGATATCTGTGTTATAGACCTCTATTGTGTTGAGAAATTCATTGCCATCAAAGCCCCCAACAGCACAGAGCACACCATTTAGCATGACCACCCCCGCGTTGCTACGTGCTGATGTCATGCTTCCTAACATCCTCCACTCGTCCTTGGCTGGGTCATAGACCTCTACACAGCTCAGAGCGCGAGAGCCGTCAAATCCCCCAACCACAAACAGCTTCCCTGCAAAATGTAATTACATTCAGTAACCACTGTCTACCAGGTACTAAACGGTCATCTAAACTTCAAAGGCCAAATCAAAATCTTCATTTACCTTCACACACAGTCACACCAGCCCCACGGCGGGCCACATTCATTGGGGCCACCAGGTTCCAGGTATTGTTCTTGAGGTTGTAGAGTTCCACTGAGTTTAGGCAGTTCCAGGATTCAGCACCACCAATCACATACACAGATCCATCAAGTTCACACACTGCTGCTTGGTGCCTCCCTAAATACGGAGGAGAGAGGATTCCCATTGGAAACCACACATTGAGGATTAGCAAGATCATGCAATACAAATCGATTTGTGAACAAAAAAATAAATTGACTTACTGATGTTGAGTGGTGCGCAGCTGGTCCAAGTTTTTGACACTGGGTCAAAAATGTCACAATTCTTCAGGCCCTTCTGACCACAGGGATCAGATCCACCCACCACAAAAAGCTTGTTTTGCAGGGAACACACACCTAACAAGAATAAAAAAAAGTGATAAAGACACCTGCCTCCTTACAAAAACACATAAGTTTTAGTGTATAATCACACTAGACCCTGTATGCATATGAACAAAACTTAGAGCACTAAGACCAGATAGGAAACAATACAAAAAATGTTTTTGTTCAATACAACAAAAAAAAAATACAACCTACAAAGCTTTGTTATGACCACACCAGAAGTGACCTAACAGGAAGTGATGCGTACCTGCATTGCAACGATTGGTGCGGAGCTCTGGAACTTGACTCCACTCGTCAGTTATGGGGTTATACATCTCTCCACAGCTCAGCTCATCTGAATGACCGTTGGAGCCACCCATCACATACAGCTGACCCTGAGGAGAAACCATTCAATTAGCTCTAAGAGCGGCACTAGTACTGTAGCTAGTTAAGGACTGGAAACTGCGTTGGTCTCTACCATTAGAACAGCCATCTGGAAACGAGCTCGTGGAGTGCGCATGGGAGCAATGAAAATCCAGCAGTCTTTTTTTGGGTCGTAACACTCCACAGTCCTCAAGCACTCTTCTCTGTTGTAGCCACCTGGACAGATTACAGGGTATGGACATTAGAGCTAAATAAACTATGGAATGAAGATACATTTGTAACGTTCAAAGAAAAATCTTAAGTCACCCATTATAAATAATTCTAAACATCAGCTCCTGTTCCCATTTATAGTACTTTCCCTCTCATATCACTTATGTAACGCAATTTAGTTGTTTCACTTTTGTGTTTTTTTTCACCCTCCACCACAACCAGGGTTTGTCTTACAATGTTTGCATTTCAATGTTTGCATTCTTTATGACACAAGGCCTTAAGAACTTGTCAATATTTCCACATTTTCTGTGGTGGAAAAAAAAAAACAAAAATCAATGGAATGGATACAATTATTCAAGGAAACCAAGACCATTAAAATAGTTGGAAGCTGTAAAAATTGTTACATATTTATTTTAGCACGGTTACAAGGAAGACAAAAGAAACATGCAAAAGGTGGGGCCAAGCTTCTCATTTTAACTAAGACCCTCAGTTTTCTTGAGATATATCAAACTGTGCCCATGCATACCCGCAGCAATAAGTTTGCCATCCAGTTCAGCAGTTCCCAGGCCTGAGCGAGCATAATGCATGGGCTTCAGCAGTCTCTCCTGCACCTGCTCTGGTTGAGCCTCAAAACTTAGGCTCTTCTGCATGCAGGGTGTGGCAGATGGGGAACTCTGGGGACTGTTGCGGCCATGCAGGGAGATGACACACAGGGTGCTTCTCAAAACGGCCAGACACAGGTATGTGTTGTCTGGAGCACAGAGCACAGAGAGGTTCAGACCCTTGATACCCAGTTAAAAATCACATACTAACAATAGCTACAAATGATCCAGTATTAAACTTTAAGAGGATGGTCAACAGTGTAGACTTACTGGTGGTCTTCTCTGAGGCAATGTACTTCCATTCATGCTTGCTGAACTGGCCGTTGGAGGTGGGAGAGAGGCTGCCAGAGACACCTGAGCTCATCTCATCTTTCTCACGAGGAGTTTTTTTCTGTAAAACCAAACCAGGCAGCTACAAACCACTGCCCCAAGATTCACCTCCTACCTCTACTATACATGCATGCAGATGTGTGGCAAGACTAACTAAGGTCTTCCACAGTGCACACAGGTAAATAGATACCTAGGGTTTATAGATATCAGGCAGTGCAAACTACCTTAATGTTTAAAAAATGGGGAGCCTTGCTATTCTACAGCACTGAAAACCAGTTCTGTACCTGCACAAACTGGATGTGGTCATCCTCAGAGCTGCAGACCTCTACCTGCCTCTCAAGCAGGCTCCCATCATGCAACCTGTGATCTGCTGAGTAGTACAGCGTTTGCACCTGCAACAACAAAACACCAACAAGACCCATGTGGGTGTTTCCATAACAAGAACAAAGCAATGTTTTGCCTTGTTCCTTGAAGATGTAGTCAGCTGCTATCTCGGAGGCCCATCAACACTGTGCTGTTTGGACCTTGAGGAAACCATGACTGCATACGTGTTCGATTACAGAAATAGTAAAAACTGCTATAAGGAGAGATCATCCCTATTGTATGATCTAGAAGTAACTTTGTGTCAAAGGCCCATCCAAACAAATAATCGATGCACAATGGAGATCAGGAAAAGAGCTCCAATGGAAGCACACGGCTTTTGGTTGGTTCAGTTAGTACCATTGACAGATGGGATCTTGAATTCTTCCTCAGTGCTTGGTAAATCCGCTGTTGCTGTACATTACTAAACCTACAGGAGAGACGGGGAGATCAATGGGGAGGGACAGCCATTAGAATCAAAGTAGTAACACTTCAGAAAGCCCTGCTGTGGAGAAAACGGTAAGTTACAAAAGACAAAGGTTGACAGAGGAGAGGGAAAGCATACTAAACATTGTTTGTTCGGCTCACCTGGAAAACCATTTTGAGGAGCACATACTGTAAAAATGTCTAAAGTTAGGTGTAAAATTTGGGGGCAGAAGGAGGAACCCCGAATCAACCTTCAAAAAGACGTTCAAGAAACAGCAGGGGAAAAGAAGAGAGTATGGAAAAAGCCTTGATACTAACCTCCTCCATTAGTTTCTCTAGAGGATCTCCATTCTTCCACAAGCTGCGCTGCACCCAGTTAATAACCTTTGAGTACAGTTTGCCATTACCTGGCAGGTTCAAATTCTCTTCTAGCATCACCTCCAACTGCAAACACACGCACACACAATGAATTTAGAGATAGAAATAGAAGTTACATAGTAATACACTGACGACACCCAAATAATGATTAAAAATCTATACATAAAAACTCTTTTATGTGAAGATAAAACAATCATTAGCCTTACCTTCAGACGAGGAAGTTTAAGGAAGTCATCCTGTTTTGAAATCTCCTGAAGATGGTCCTGGATATAGCTGTCAATCTTGCCCAGAAGCCGACCATCAGCCATGCTACTAGCAAAGCGGCGGAAGGAAATGGCACTTTGGCAGTCAATTTTTGATAACAGATAGTCTCCACAAATCTGAATGGCAAAGAAGGATTCATGAGAGTAGTGTGTTACTGTATACGTGACATTTCTAACCTTGTGACTGCACATACCTGTTTGACCCGCTCCAATTTAAGCTTTTTTGCTGCAGAATACACATCTTTGACAAGATCTTTATTTGCCTTCAACCTGTCAATGGGAAAATATAGGAATATGCCTTTATGTTAGTGACATGAGAATGAGTGTGTAATACAAAGTTTAAATGATATGTAAACATACTTACTGGGCTGTGTAGGCATAGTTGAGCAAGATCTCAACAGCATCTGGGTTGAGGTCATCGAACTTGACCAGTGAGACCCCACCTTGTAACTCCGAGTCACTGTTAAAGATCTCAAAAAGGAAGGGACTGCAGCAGGCCAGCACAGCCTTGTGGGCCATCAGCTCATGTCCACAGACCTGCAGGAGGACCGCCATTATTAAGAACACATTAAGAGCATTTATGAACTAATAAATCAAGGCGCTAATCTCACCTGCAGTCTGACATCACAAAACTGGCCGCTTTTACGCAACGCATTCATCTTGGCCACAGTAGAATCAAGGAAGCTCTCATCTTCAAATATCAAATAACCATTGGGAAGCATTTTGATGGATTATAGAGCTATAGAAGAGGAAGGCAAACACAGCAAAATGAGAACTGCTTGTTGTTACAACCATAAGAACATTTTAGTATTGTGAGTAAGGCCTGAAAACATTTTTAAAGCAGCCAAAACAGTTAATACGCAAACACGCAGCAGGTAGGGAAAGAGTTGAACTACACAGACTTCTCACAGAAAATCTGCAGAGCTTACTGTGAAATATTACAGGCACCGATTTCATGCAGGCCTTGAAAAGAGACACACCTACCAAGTAGTTGTAACAGGTGAAAATGTTTAAGGCACCCAAGTCAATCTTTTAACGGAAGTAACAAGCAGGTGTTTTTAGGAGGCAGTGGGCTAATCCAACTCCTTTGACCAGTTGTGCCTGATGTGACTAATGGCTTAAAGAATACGATTTCTTCCACGATAATCCATGATCTAGAAAGAAAGAAATACTTTAAATCAACCATGACAGTTACAATAAATTATGAAAATAAAAAAAATAAGCACTTTAAGTTCATCACACAAAAATATACAGACATATACAAATTTTTGTAAGAGTTTCCGGGTTTATTGTTTATTAAAGCAGCGAGAGATTTCTAGATTAAACCAGTATCACATGACGTGGCCTGAGGTTGTGTTAGCAACAACTACAGTAATAAACAAATAACAATCACAGGTCTGGAGTGAGACGGGTCGAGTAACCTGAGACTATGAATAGCTACATAAATCACAAAATATAATATCATTACTCATGGTCTAAAATAAGCCAGCTGTTAAGATTAACTTTTAATCTTTTAAATCAACACACTATTGACATTTTAACAATCTCCAGTTGTCTGGACAGTTAAGTGGGAGTAAATGAGATTTGCAAGGTTAAACCTCCAGCCTGTTTCAGAGACAAAGTAAAAGCAGAAGTTGAGGTTTATAAATCAGTCAACACTTACAACCAAGCCAGCCTTCCACCCACCAAGAGGAATACAAAAAAGATTGTTTCTAATTTAAACCTACATTCAAATAGGTAAATGCAAATAATACTCAAACAAGCACAATATGAATTTCAAGAGCCCGCGCTGGCTAACTCACTGAAAACACAACCTGCCATATGACCGACAAAATCACTATAACTTTACAACGAAAACCAAGTTTAAAGACTTACCAGGTTCTTTTGCCTGTTTAAGATGACAGACATCGTTTTGCTAAGTGATAGTTATCTTATTTATTAACTAAATGGCTGAAAGCAAACTAATCTCTAAGGACCGCCGTTAACGTGATAAACTGAATGACACTGAAGCGCGCGCTTAACACTGTAGCGTCACTAATGACGACAGCGAGATGGGCGGGGACATGGAGCCCAGAGCTCTGTATTTAAAAAAATTCCGCTTAAGCGTTACATTTGTTAAAGCATAAACGAATTGTATTATTCAATCGGATTATTGTTAATACGTTTAAAGTAAAACAAGGCTGAATATGAATATCATGCAACGGTTGGGTCTTAAACTATTCACTATTCATAAACCCCCACAACCAGAATACAGAAACTCATTTATGTAGCACAGATGTGTTCTGACACTGTCTGTATAAATATTTAACGTGTTACAGTTTGTGATCTAGACTGTATGTGTGTGCTTAAACTATAGTGATGATATGTCATTCATATGGCTTGCCTTGTAATGTGAATATATATATAAAAACAACAGTGATGCAGGACAACACTAAACCTCTAAAATTAAATTTTAACTTTTAGACTTACAGTTTTAAACACAGAAAATGTGAGGTCAATAAAGTAGACAGTAATAATTATCTCTGAATGTTAAAGTAAACGGATGTCAGGTTTCCTGTGATGTCATTGTGTGCCCTTTTCCTGTGTGGTCTGTATTATGTAACCTCACCATCAGCAGGACTGAAGTGCTTCTACATCATCCTGCTGTCTCTATGGTTTCCAGGCACTTAGAAAGAGAAACATGAATACACATAAAGGCACAGCTTTTGCCCTCTCTCTATGGATCTTTCTATGCAACCTGTTGTTCAGTTGAGCATGGCTTACATAAGCCACTCTAGAATGTGCTTCAGTCATTTTTTATAAGCCATATTCTCCTCCAGCCTCTAAAAGCTCACATCACTGATTATATGGTCTGCAAATCCGATGCTGAGCTGATTAATGCTCTTTTTGCTGTTATTATAGTTTATGTTGTAATGTAGAGGCTCATATAAGAGTTTCAAACTGGGATAGAACTGGGAATATACTAATAATATTGCTTCATTATATTAAGCTACAACAGTGTGCCAAGTGTGACACACTATATGCAATAAGAATGAAAAAAGAATTAATCTACATAGGCAGGTTCCACCTACTGATGATAAAAAATCCTGATAGGAATAGCTTTTATATGAATGATTCACACATTATTTTAACATAAATTAAGCTTGAAACATATAGGTATAACAACCTTTTAACTATCACTACAAAACTATTATAATGGTTGATTAAATGTAAATAACCCATTGACCAATTTTGCCTTTAACACTGATGCTTCTCTTTATTGTCTAATGTAAAGATGAAAACAACAAAGAGCCAATGAACCATCAGAAACTGAGCATCACCTTTAGAATGGATGCAGTAAACATATGCTGGACTTCGGTATTAGATAAAACTCTAATAAACTAGGTAAAACTTCGGTAAAACTAGGTTAAGTATGAATATCATGCAATGGCTGGGTATAATATACCTTCAGATAAGACCTCTCTCCTTCATGCATGGACATTAGGGAACCAGATAGAAGTGCTTTGGTCACACAAGCCATTTGAGTTTAAAATTATTGTGGCGATAATGTCCACTTTTGTCTCCATGGCGATTGCCATTATCCATATTGAACTGCTTGTACTGTTCAGCATAAGACACAATATACTTGTCAGACTGTATTGTCAGACATGTTGACATTTCAATTAGCCTTTTGTCATGTTCTAGTGACAGTAATGCATCCAAAACAAACCTTGTGATTCCACTTTAAAACCAGTAGTAAAACGATTGTTGGGAAAGTGACTGGCAAATGTCATTCCAAGAACTATTTGTGATTAAACAAACAACGAGTTTCTCTTTTCAGAACCAGTTTAGATTTAACAGCTTTTTTGTTTATTTTTAATAGTACTTTGAATCACAATTTAATGCAAAACTGCTGCATATCTGACTGTATTCTGTAAAGCTGTATGTTTAATTTATACTTCACCCACTCTTGCTCTTGTTTAGCATCATCACTGCTCTCTGAAATATTTTGGATGCAATCACTTCTGAAAAAACACTTTGTAAATGTTGTTGTTGCTTTGTATTATAGACCTTTACTGATTTAGATTAATGAGCTGGAATAAGGTCAGTGAATGACTAAACATAATAAAAACTTTAGTAAATCTTTAACGTTATTATTCATTTTCCAAAGAACATTCACTCCACGTGATCCTCAAAACATCCATGTGTTTACAGCTGATCTTTGTCCTCCTGACGTAAAATTACTTCCTGTGACCCACATTTGTACGTTTTCATGAGATTATACGTTTATGCACGTTTGAGGAAACAAACTACGATTTCAGTAGTAGTAAAATAGTAAACAAGGAACAGCGACCCCATGTGATAACTTTGGAAAGCCGTGAGTGAGAATAATAACGGGCATCGTGCACCGTTAACTGCATCCTCCTTATGTGCCAGTTTCATATTAGAAAGTGTGCAAATCCTTTTGTGTTATGTGGTATCTATTAAAACGGAAAATGCCACACTTACAATTAGTGATCTAATCTGAATAGGAAGAATCAGTTTACATAATTTCTTTAAATATCCACATACGATTGTATTTATAAGAAAATATAAAGCAATTACAATTATTAACGTTTTTGAATGAAATGAAATAACTTTTAAGATTACCCACAACAAATAATACAAATAAGTCCTATGGGCCTGTTTACACAATTTTAAAAACAGACAAAAAGACAGAAATTGTAAGACATTTCATTTATTTCTCAAAGGAACCATACAATATAAAAGAAATATTTTATAAGGCAGCTGGTAAACTAGTTCATAATTTTGCAGTTAATTAAATGATTGACTGGTGTGATGCAAACTCAACATTCACTAACAATCATTAATTAATAAATTGACACTTCCTTGGGTTTCTTATGTGTGGCATCAAGTATGGCAAAAAAAAAACTATAAAACAATAACCACTAAGCAAAATGTGCACTTGCAATGTTTCATTGCAGCCTAAAGCCTGATCGGCCTGCTGCTGTGTTTGGTGAAAACTGTGAAAGTGCATAAAAACTCTTTTGCATGTTGGAGGTTAGTTATATCATCAGCACCTTATATAATGTCAAAGTTCAAAGTACATATTGAGAAATAACGTTGATAATATTAAAATCTAATTTCAAATATGGTGCGATCAAAATATACATAAACCTTGGGTGGAAAATTCCATTAACACTCAGCGTTGTAAAAATTAAACTCACCATTTTTGTAAAGCATACAAAAACACACAATTATTAATCAACAATTATAACAATAATTAGTTTGGCAACTTAAAAAAAGGTATTCCCTTTGTTTTTCAAAATGTGATCCCTGTGTGATATGTAACAATACGGATGCATCAAAGCTGCATGAGTTACTGAAGGGCTGAGGAGAAAAATAAACCCTCAGATGACAATAAGCTGGGAAGGAAATCAACCTCTTGTCCCTGTAGCTCAGCTGGCACAGAATAGCATTAGAACAATGGCAAAGGCTGTGGGTTCGCTTCCCAGGAAACTCACATACTGATAAAATGTATAGCTTGAATGCACTGTAAGTTGCTTTGGATAAAAGCATAAATGTAAAAGCACAGGCAGTAAGATAAGGCTGTTCCCCAATAACCTTAAACAAACTTAAGCAGGAAAGAAATCATGGGCACATACTGTCAAATTAAATATGCACTTGAATACTGATGTTTGCATGTTTCTTCTTAAAGGAAGCAGAATGTGGCAGAGGCGTTAAACAAATACGTTCTTTAGTACCACAATATAACATGCCATTGTAATAACTCTACATATACTGTTTGTTGGGCACTGTTGAGACATTAAGTTGTGACAGCATAAGAAGTGACACAAAGTAAACACACACATTTAAGATAACAGCTAAAATGTCTGTGCTTAACATCTGCTGAGGTCAACAATAACATTTCTTGTTACTATTCTGTTTATATATAAAAGGTGCTTCTTCTCTGCATGAAATCCAAATGAGTGTAATGTTTGATTGTTTAAAAAAGGTGATTGACTGGACAACCTCTACAGTATGGCAGTATGGGCAGAAATCAGACCACAAGGGGTTGTGCCAGCCATCCCTTTGTTGACCCTGCCGCAGTGATACGGTGGTGATGTCTACACAGTTTTCCTGGCTGTGAGGACTCTGACGATGGAGCCCACACCACCTGCTGAGAGAGCCTGAAGACAGAAACCATTGCTATAGTTTCAGGGGCAGAACCATTAATATCTCAAAGTTATTACTGAAAACTGTCTACTATGAATCGTTAAACTAAATTATATCTATAACAACTGTTTTCAAATCATAAAAAACGATAGCTGCTTTATTTGTTTTTGTGCAGCTGACAGACATGGCCACTATAAATCGACCTTGCATGGAAAAGAGCTACAATAACATTCTTCCATCTGAGTTTCATAAAACAAACTGGCTTGGAGCAGTTTTGGGATTGGGTGCACTATTCCTTTAAAATACATCAATACTTTCTTTACCTTTTCATGCCACTGAAGTAGAATGGCACTACTGTTGTCTGAGGGTCTTTCAAACCCCTTGTAGATGTACTTCATGAGGAGATCGACTCCAGTCTTATCCAGAGATTGAACAGCCTTTTCTATATCGCTGGTCTTGAAAGAGCTGAGCACTTTCAACACAAGGCCTTCAGCACTGTCCTGCACACAGAATGAAATAAATATTAATGACTATTACCATACACCAAAAAAGCATATTACAAACCTCTAGTAAACTGTAATGAAACCACACAGGTGGTGCAGCGAAGATGTTTGAAGATCACTTTAGTTTGGTTTAGCTGTAACTAGCTGTACACTGTTAGTAGTAACTCACCTTTACATTCTGGTTCTTAGCATTGATTGGTGGATTCTTCAGTACTGCCTGCAAAGCCCCCATCAGGTTACCTGTACAATGCACTAAGGAAAGCGTCTCAGAACTTCTATATTTAAATATAGCCACTGATATAGCTTATAATATAATCTTTCGAATTTGCATTGTACATTAGTTGATTACACTGATTCTACAGGGTTTTATATGGTGTGGACACTATCCCCAGATTACTCGCCTGCAACCGGAAGTGTTTCGATAGCAACACCAAGATCACGATGACTTCAAGTTTCTAAGTAATGCCACATTTATATATTGGGTTTAGCTTTAGATGTTGTATGCATTAACCACTAAAGTCCTAATTTAAAACTTTTAAAGATCGTAGAGCATTGGATTTTCCAATGCTAACTATTTAAGAAAGCATAAAAGTGCATGACTCAAATGAATGAAGTGACAGGCTACCACACCCAGGTCTATTTTTTCTATAAAACAAATAGCATAACATCAACATGTGTTGTGCTTTCAGAAAATGAAATGCCATACAGCATGCACATATGAACTTTATGAAGAATAACATTAAATGTGTTAAGTCTGCAAGGATATGATCTGATGAGAGAGTCCACCTCAGTTTCATCCGGACCTAGTTGGTTTTCTCCGCCGTCCTCTTCGTCGACAAACTTGTTTTCATCGTATTCATCTACATCAACCTTTCGGAATCGATCCGACACCGTGTTCTTTGACATGTCTGTTCCGATCACTTAACCAGAAAACAAAATTTAACACAGACCAGTCCCACTACTTTCAGGAAGCAGTTTCTTGACTTCCGCATAGAAAGCCCCTTAGTGGCTGCATCCCACATTAACCATCACGTGTCATTTCTCAGCGAACTCTAGGTGGAGCTTGATCTGCAGACAACTGACCCAACTTTACACTCATCAACTACACTTACAAATCACATATTTTTAACCTGTAGATCTATTTGGACAATGGTGCTGATCAAAGTAATAACTAAAGTAGTAGATGTAACTTCCCCTGACTTATTTTATTTATACATTCTTATGAACTACATTCACTAGTTACAGTTTAAAAAAACAAAAGAGGTTATTTAAGAGGTATTTAAAAGTTACCAATTTTAGCAAGAGAATATGTTCGTTTACATAAAAGCGTGATGTGACATAAGTTACATTAACAAAAAAACAAACAGTGTACACTGAATATATCCTGTCTAGCAAATCAAAGTTATTTATTATTTACTGTATTAAGACGGTATGAAATTGTTACTGTTACTTGACTCACTGGTACACTCACTGATACACTGGTATCTAAAATCACCCAGTTTTAAATGACAGGCCATCTGCCTGCTGGTTCAAGCCCTGGTTTGCTGGGTGGTGTCTTCCTGTGTTCGTGTGGGTTTCCTTTGGGTGTACCAGTATTTCTCATAATCTGAAGACCTGCAGGCTAGGGGGTTTAATAATCAAGGTGGTGCAATAAAAAGACCTACAAACCCTTAAATCTTTGAACCAACATGATTTAAACAATTCACTCCTGTAGGCACTGGTCACGCAGGGACCAATCAACTCTCTCACTCATCCAGTCATATGTCTCCATGCCATTTTCCCAATGGCAAGGTCCTCCCATTGTCTGTAACACAAGGGCCTTGGTCCCATCTTGGTGTCAGTTTTATGACAGGCATTCTCTTATGGTTATACCTGTGTCCTTGTTGTACATGTACCTTGCCTTAAAGGGACTCTCCACATTTATTTGCATTTATATGTTTTGCATTTTTCATTCAGTACATTTTCCAAAAAAAGCAAGACATTTCCTCAAAACACCAAACCAAATCTATTATCAGGAAATGTTTACAATTTAGTAACATTCTTTTCCCTTCACACAGTTTGAGTAATTGCATTAGCATGATGTTACTAAGTCAAAATGTACAGTTCTTAAAACCCCTGATTAACTGGAGTCAGAATATGATTCAGAGACTTTTGAGTATTATCTCAGATATTTGTTTTGTTAAATGTTTAACAAACTATTATTTAAAATACGAAAAGTATTGTATATCCAACAACTCTTAAATAGATGCTAAAGCATGACATTAAATGAAAATAATATGTACACTCTTAAGATATTAGGACATTCAATTCAATTCAAAAGTGATTTTTTTGTAAAGCTGAATGAATTTAAAAAAAATCATAAAAGAGTTCAGATCTATTTCTTTAAATAGTGCCAATGTGTGTTAGTGCTTTAGAAGTAAAATTCAGAATGATTAAAAGTACCGTGATTGTTTTGCTCAATAATGCTTAGTAAATGATGCCCCCAGACAATTCATTAATATGGACTTTTATTATGCATGTATGTATATAAATATATTGGACTTAAAGTGCATTCTAAAGTTTAGTTCTATT
>JAZGTK010016085.1:0-12894 GCA_036877625.1 Ambastaia sidthimunki
TTAATGCCTCTGTAAAAGTGCTCCACTCATTGATATCTGTGTTATAGACCTCTATTGTGTTGAGAAATTCATTGCCATCAAAGCCCCCAACAGCACAGAGCACGCCATTTAGCATGACCACCCCCGCGTTGCTACGTGCTGATGTCATGCTTCCCAACATCCTCCACTCGTCCTTGGCTGGGTCATAGACCTCTACACAGCTCAGAGCGCGAGAGCCGTCAAATCCTCCAACCACAAACAGCTTCCCTGCAAAATTTAATTACATTCAGTAACCACTGTCTACCAGGTACTAAACGGTCATCTAAACTTCAAAGGCCAAATCAAAATCTTCATTTACCTTCACACACAGTCACACCAGCTCCACGGCGGGCCACATTCATTGGGGCCACCAGGTTCCAGGTATTGTTCTTGGGGTTGTAGAGTTCCACTGAGTTTAGGCAGTTCCAGGATTCAGCACCACCAATCACATACACAGATCCATCAAGTTCACACACTGCCGCTTGGTGCCTTCCTAAATACGGAGGAGAGAGGATTCCCATTAGGAACCACACATTGAGGATTAGCAAGATCATGCAATACAAATCGATTTGTGAACATAAAAATGAATTGGCTTACTGATGTTGAGTGGTGCGCAGCTGGTCCAAGTTTTTGACACCGGGTCAAAAATGTCACAATTCTTCAGGCCCTTCTGACCACAGGGATCAGATCCACCCACCACAAAAAGCTTGTTTTGCAGGGAACACACACCTGACAAGAATAAAAAAAGTGATAAAGACACCTGCCTCCTTACAAAAACACATAAGTTTTAGTGTATAATTACACTAGACCCTGTATGCATATGAACAAAACTTAGAGCACTAAGACCAGATAGGAAACAATACAAAAAATGTTTTTGTTCAATACAACAAAAAAAAAAATACAACCTACAAAGCTTTGTTATGACCACACCAGAAGTGACCTAACAGGAAGTGATGCGTACCTGCATTGCAACGATTGGTGCGGAGCTCTGGAACTTGACTCCACTCGTCAGTTATGGGGTTATACATCTCTCCACAGCTCAGCTCATCTGAATGACCGTTGGAGCCACCCATCACATACAGCTGACCCTGAGGAGAAACCATTCAATTAGCTCTAAGAGCGGCACTAGTACTGTAGCTAGTTAAGGACTGGAAACTGCGTTGGTCTCTACCATTAGAACAGCCATCTGGAAACGAGCTCGTGGAGTGCGCATGGGAGCAATGAAAATCCAGCAGTCTTTTTTTGGGTCGTAACACTCCACAGTCCTCAAGCACTCTTCTCTGTTGTAGCCACCTGGACAGATTACAGGGTATGGACATTAGAGCTAAATAAACTATGGAATGAAGATACATTTGTAACGTTCAAAGAAAAATCTTAAGTCACCCATTATAAATAATTCTAAACATCAGCTCCTGTTCCCATTTATAGTACTTTCCCTCTCATATCACTTATGTAACGCAATTTAGTTGTTTCACTTTTGTGTTTTTTTTCACCCTCCACCACAACCAGGGTTTGTCTTACAATGTTTGCATTTCAATGTTTGCATTCTTTATGACACAAGGCCTTAAGAACTTGTCAATATTTCCACATTTTCTGTGGTGGAAAAAAAAAAACAAAAATCAATGGAATGGATACAATTATTCAAGGAAACCAAGACCATTAAAATAGTTGGAAGCTGTAAAAATTGTTACATATTTATTTTAGCACGGTTACAAGGAAGACAAAAGAAACATGCAAAAGGTGGGGCCAAGCTTCTCATTTTAACTAAGACCCTCAGTTTTCTTGAGATATATCAAACTGTGCCCATGCATACCCGCAGCAATAAGTTTGCCATCCAGTTCAGCAGTTCCCAGGCCTGAGCGAGCATAATGCATGGGCTTCAGCAGTCTCTCCTGCACCTGCTCTGGTTGAGCCTCAAAACTTAGGCTCTTCTGCATGCAGGGTGTGGCAGATGGGGAACTCTGGGGACTGTTGCGGCCATGCAGGGAGATGACACACAGGGTGCTTCTCAAAACGGCCAGACACAGGTATGTGTTGTCTGGAGCACAGAGCACAGAGAGGTTCAGACCCTTGATACCCAGTTAAAAATCACATACTAACAATAGCTACAAATGATCCAGTATTAAACTTTAAGAGGATGGTCAACAGTGTAGACTTACTGGTGGTCTTCTCTGAGGCAATGTACTTCCATTCATGCTTGCTGAACTGGCCGTTGGAGGTGGGAGAGAGGCTGCCAGAGACACCTGAGCTCATCTCATCTTTCTCACGAGGAGTTTTTTTCTGTAAAACCAAACCAGGCAGCTACAAACCACTGCCCCAAGATTCACCTCCTACCTCTACTATACATGCATGCAGATGTGTGGCAAGACTAACTAAGGTCTTCCACAGTGCACACAGGTAAATAGATACCTAGGGTTTATAGATATCAGGCAGTGCAAACTACCTTAATGTTTAAAAAATGGGGAGCCTTGCTATTCTACAGCACTGAAAACCAGTTCTGTACCTGCACAAACTGGATGTGGTCATCCTCAGAGCTGCAGACCTCTACCTGCCTCTCAAGCAGGCTCCCATCATGCAACCTGTGATCTGCTGAGTAGTACAGCGTTTGCACCTGCAACAACAAAACACCAACAAGACCCATGTGGGTGTTTCCATAACAAGAACAAAGCAATGTTTTGCCTTGTTCCTTGAAGATGTAGTCAGCTGCTATCTCGGAGGCCCATCAACACTGTGCTGTTTGGACCTTGAGGAAACCATGACTGCATACGTGTTCGATTACAGAAATAGTAAAAACTGCTATAAGGAGAGATCATCCCTATTGTATGATCTAGAAGTAACTTTGTGTCAAAGGCCCATCCAAACAAATAATCGATGCACAATGGAGATCAGGAAAAGAGCTCCAATGGAAGCACACGGCTTTTGGTTGGTTCAGTTAGTACCATTGACAGATGGGATCTTGAATTCTTCCTCAGTGCTTGGTAAATCCGCTGTTGCTGTACATTACTAAACCTACAGGAGAGACGGGGAGATCAATGGGGAGGGACAGCCATTAGAATCAAAGTAGTAACACTTCAGAAAGCCCTGCTGTGGAGAAAACGGTAAGTTACAAAAGACAAAGGTTGACAGAGGAGAGGGAAAGCATACTAAACATTGTTTGTTCGGCTCACCTGGAAAACCATTTTGAGGAGCACATACTGTAAAAATGTCTAAAGTTAGGTGTAAAATTTGGGGGCAGAAGGAGGAACCCCGAATCAACCTTCAAAAAGACGTTCAAGAAACAGCAGGGGAAAAGAAGAGAGTATGGAAAAAGCCTTGATACTAACCTCCTCCATTAGTTTCTCTAGAGGATCTCCATTCTTCCACAAGCTGCGCTGCACCCAGTTAATAACCTTTGAGTACAGTTTGCCATTACCTGGCAGGTTCAAATTCTCTTCTAGCATCACCTCCAACTGCAAACACACGCACACACAATGAATTTAGAGATAGAAATAGAAGTTACATAGTAATACACTGACGACACCCAAATAATGATTAAAAATCTATACATAAAAACTCTTTTATGTGAAGATAAAACAATCATTAGCCTTACCTTCAGACGAGGAAGTTTAAGGAAGTCATCCTGTTTTGAAATCTCCTGAAGATGGTCCTGGATATAGCTGTCAATCTTGCCCAGAAGCCGACCATCAGCCATGCTACTAGCAAAGCGGCGGAAGGAAATGGCACTTTGGCAGTCAATTTTTGATAACAGATAGTCTCCACAAATCTGAATGGCAAAGAAGGATTCATGAGAGTAGTGTGTTACTGTATACGTGACATTTCTAACCTTGTGACTGCACATACCTGTTTGACCCGCTCCAATTTAAGCTTTTTTGCTGCAGAATACACATCTTTGACAAGATCTTTATTTGCCTTCAACCTGTCAATGGGAAAATATAGGAATATGCCTTTATGTTAGTGACATGAGAATGAGTGTGTAATACAAAGTTTAAATGATATGTAAACATACTTACTGGGCTGTGTAGGCATAGTTGAGCAAGATCTCAACAGCATCTGGGTTGAGGTCATCGAACTTGACCAGTGAGACCCCACCTTGTAACTCCGAGTCACTGTTAAAGATCTCAAAAAGGAAGGGACTGCAGCAGGCCAGCACAGCCTTGTGGGCCATCAGCTCATGTCCACAGACCTGCAGGAGGACCGCCATTATTAAGAACACATTAAGAGCATTTATGAACTAATAAATCAAGGCGCTAATCTCACCTGCAGTCTGACATCACAAAACTGGCCGCTTTTACGCAACGCATTCATCTTGGCCACAGTAGAATCAAGGAAGCTCTCATCTTCAAATATCAAATAACCATTGGGAAGCATTTTGATGGATTATAGAGCTATAGAAGAGGAAGGCAAACACAGCAAAATGAGAACTGCTTGTTGTTACAACCATAAGAACATTTTAGTATTGTGAGTAAGGCCTGAAAACATTTTTAAAGCAGCCAAAACAGTTAATACGCAAACACGCAGCAGGTAGGGAAAGAGTTGAACTACACAGACTTCTCACAGAAAATCTGCAGAGCTTACTGTGAAATATTACAGGCACCGATTTCATGCAGGCCTTGAAAAGAGACACACCTACCAAGTAGTTGTAACAGGTGAAAATGTTTAAGGCACCCAAGTCAATCTTTTAACGGAAGTAACAAGCAGGTGTTTTTAGGAGGCAGTGGGCTAATCCAACTCCTTTGACCAGTTGTGCCTGATGTGACTAATGGCTTAAAGAATACGATTTCTTCCACGATAATCCATGATCTAGAAAGAAAGAAATACTTTAAATCAACCATGACAGTTACAATAAATTATGAAAATAAAAAAAATAAGCACTTTAAGTTCATCACACAAAAATATACAGACATATACAAATTTTTGTAAGAGTTTCCGGGTTTATTGTTTATTAAAGCAGCGAGAGATTTCTAGATTAAACCAGTATCACATGACGTGGCCTGAGGTTGTGTTAGCAACAACTACAGTAATAAACAAATAACAATCACAGGTCTGGAGTGAGACGGGTCGAGTAACCTGAGACTATGAATAGCTACATAAATCACAAAATATAATATCATTACTCATGGTCTAAAATAAGCCAGCTGTTAAGATTAACTTTTAATCTTTTAAATCAACACACTATTGACATTTTAACAATCTCCAGTTGTCTGGACAGTTAAGTGGGAGTAAATGAGATTTGCAAGGTTAAACCTCCAGCCTGTTTCAGAGACAAAGTAAAAGCAGAAGTTGAGGTTTATAAATCAGTCAACACTTACAACCAAGCCAGCCTTCCACCCACCAAGAGGAATACAAAAAAGATTGTTTCTAATTTAAACCTACATTCAAATAGGTAAATGCAAATAATACTCAAACAAGCACAATATGAATTTCAAGAGCCCGCGCTGGCTAACTCACTGAAAACACAACCTGCCATATGACCGACAAAATCACTATAACTTTACAACGAAAACCAAGTTTAAAGACTTACCAGGTTCTTTTGCCTGTTTAAGATGACAGACATCGTTTTGCTAAGTGATAGTTATCTTATTTATTAACTAAATGGCTGAAAGCAAACTAATCTCTAAGGACCGCCGTTAACGTGATAAACTGAATGACACTGAAGCGCGCGCTTAACACTGTAGCGTCACTAATGACGACAGCGAGATGGGCGGGGACATGGAGCCCAGAGCTCTGTATTTAAAAAAATTCCGCTTAAGCGTTACATTTGTTAAAGCATAAACGAATTGTATTATTCAATCGGATTATTGTTAATACGTTTAAAGTAAAACAAGGCTGAATATGAATATCATGCAACGGTTGGGTCTTAAACTATTCACTATTCATAAACCCCCACAACCAGAATACAGAAACTCATTTATGTAGCACAGATGTGTTCTGACACTGTCTGTATAAATATTTAACGTGTTACAGTTTGTGATCTAGACTGTATGTGTGTGCTTAAACTATAGTGATGATATGTCATTCATATGGCTTGCCTTGTAATGTGAATATATATATAAAAACAACAGTGATGCAGGACAACACTAAACCTCTAAAATTAAATTTTAACTTTTAGACTTACAGTTTTAAACACAGAAAATGTGAGGTCAATAAAGTAGACAGTAATAATTATCTCTGAATGTTAAAGTAAACGGATGTCAGGTTTCCTGTGATGTCATTGTGTGCCCTTTTCCTGTGTGGTCTGTATTATGTAACCTCACCATCAGCAGGACTGAAGTGCTTCTACATCATCCTGCTGTCTCTATGGTTTCCAGGCACTTAGAAAGAGAAACATGAATACACATAAAGGCACAGCTTTTGCCCTCTCTCTATGGATCTTTCTATGCAACCTGTTGTTCAGTTGAGCATGGCTTACATAAGCCACTCTAGAATGTGCTTCAGTCATTTTTTATAAGCCATATTCTCCTCCAGCCTCTAAAAGCTCACATCACTGATTATATGGTCTGCAAATCCGATGCTGAGCTGATTAATGCTCTTTTTGCTGTTATTATAGTTTATGTTGTAATGTAGAGGCTCATATAAGAGTTTCAAACTGGGATAGAACTGGGAATATACTAATAATATTGCTTCATTATATTAAGCTACAACAGTGTGCCAAGTGTGACACACTATATGCAATAAGAATGAAAAAAGAATTAATCTACATAGGCAGGTTCCACCTACTGATGATAAAAAATCCTGATAGGAATAGCTTTTATATGAATGATTCACACATTATTTTAACATAAATTAAGCTTGAAACATATAGGTATAACAACCTTTTAACTATCACTACAAAACTATTATAATGGTTGATTAAATGTAAATAACCCATTGACCAATTTTGCCTTTAACACTGATGCTTCTCTTTATTGTCTAATGTAAAGATGAAAACAACAAAGAGCCAATGAACCATCAGAAACTGAGCATCACCTTTAGAATGGATGCAGTAAACATATGCTGGACTTCGGTATTAGATAAAACTCTAATAAACTAGGTAAAACTTCGGTAAAACTAGGTTAAGTATGAATATCATGCAATGGCTGGGTATAATATACCTTCAGATAAGACCTCTCTCCTTCATGCATGGACATTAGGGAACCAGATAGAAGTGCTTTGGTCACACAAGCCATTTGAGTTTAAAATTATTGTGGCGATAATGTCCACTTTTGTCTCCATGGCGATTGCCATTATCCATATTGAACTGCTTGTACTGTTCAGCATAAGACACAATATACTTGTCAGACTGTATTGTCAGACATGTTGACATTTCAATTAGCCTTTTGTCATGTTCTAGTGACAGTAATGCATCCAAAACAAACCTTGTGATTCCACTTTAAAACCAGTAGTAAAACGATTGTTGGGAAAGTGACTGGCAAATGTCATTCCAAGAACTATTTGTGATTAAACAAACAACGAGTTTCTCTTTTCAGAACCAGTTTAGATTTAACAGCTTTTTTGTTTATTTTTAATAGTACTTTGAATCACAATTTAATGCAAAACTGCTGCATATCTGACTGTATTCTGTAAAGCTGTATGTTTAATTTATACTTCACCCACTCTTGCTCTTGTTTAGCATCATCACTGCTCTCTGAAATATTTTGGATGCAATCACTTCTGAAAAAACACTTTGTAAATGTTGTTGTTGCTTTGTATTATAGACCTTTACTGATTTAGATTAATGAGCTGGAATAAGGTCAGTGAATGACTAAACATAATAAAAACTTTAGTAAATCTTTAACGTTATTATTCATTTTCCAAAGAACATTCACTCCACGTGATCCTCAAAACATCCATGTGTTTACAGCTGATCTTTGTCCTCCTGACGTAAAATTACTTCCTGTGACCCACATTTGTACGTTTTCATGAGATTATACGTTTATGCACGTTTGAGGAAACAAACTACGATTTCAGTAGTAGTAAAATAGTAAACAAGGAACAGCGACCCCATGTGATAACTTTGGAAAGCCGTGAGTGAGAATAATAACGGGCATCGTGCACCGTTAACTGCATCCTCCTTATGTGCCAGTTTCATATTAGAAAGTGTGCAAATCCTTTTGTGTTATGTGGTATCTATTAAAACGGAAAATGCCACACTTACAATTAGTGATCTAATCTGAATAGGAAGAATCAGTTTACATAATTTCTTTAAATATCCACATACGATTGTATTTATAAGAAAATATAAAGCAATTACAATTATTAACGTTTTTGAATGAAATGAAATAACTTTTAAGATTACCCACAACAAATAATACAAATAAGTCCTATGGGCCTGTTTACACAATTTTAAAAACAGACAAAAAGACAGAAATTGTAAGACATTTCATTTATTTCTCAAAGGAACCATACAATATAAAAGAAATATTTTATAAGGCAGCTGGTAAACTAGTTCATAATTTTGCAGTTAATTAAATGATTGACTGGTGTGATGCAAACTCAACATTCACTAACAATCATTAATTAATAAATTGACACTTCCTTGGGTTTCTTATGTGTGGCATCAAGTATGGCAAAAAAAAAACTATAAAACAATAACCACTAAGCAAAATGTGCACTTGCAATGTTTCATTGCAGCCTAAAGCCTGATCGGCCTGCTGCTGTGTTTGGTGAAAACTGTGAAAGTGCATAAAAACTCTTTTGCATGTTGGAGGTTAGTTATATCATCAGCACCTTATATAATGTCAAAGTTCAAAGTACATATTGAGAAATAACGTTGATAATATTAAAATCTAATTTCAAATATGGTGCGATCAAAATATACATAAACCTTGGGTGGAAAATTCCATTAACACTCAGCGTTGTAAAAATTAAACTCACCATTTTTGTAAAGCATACAAAAACACACAATTATTAATCAACAATTATAACAATAATTAGTTTGGCAACTTAAAAAAAGGTATTCCCTTTGTTTTTCAAAATGTGATCCCTGTGTGATATGTAACAATACGGATGCATCAAAGCTGCATGAGTTACTGAAGGGCTGAGGAGAAAAATAAACCCTCAGATGACAATAAGCTGGGAAGGAAATCAACCTCTTGTCCCTGTAGCTCAGCTGGCACAGAATAGCATTAGAACAATGGCAAAGGCTGTGGGTTCGCTTCCCAGGAAACTCACATACTGATAAAATGTATAGCTTGAATGCACTGTAAGTTGCTTTGGATAAAAGCATAAATGTAAAAGCACAGGCAGTAAGATAAGGCTGTTCCCCAATAACCTTAAACAAACTTAAGCAGGAAAGAAATCATGGGCACATACTGTCAAATTAAATATGCACTTGAATACTGATGTTTGCATGTTTCTTCTTAAAGGAAGCAGAATGTGGCAGAGGCGTTAAACAAATACGTTCTTTAGTACCACAATATAACATGCCATTGTAATAACTCTACATATACTGTTTGTTGGGCACTGTTGAGACATTAAGTTGTGACAGCATAAGAAGTGACACAAAGTAAACACACACATTTAAGATAACAGCTAAAATGTCTGTGCTTAACATCTGCTGAGGTCAACAATAACATTTCTTGTTACTATTCTGTTTATATATAAAAGGTGCTTCTTCTCTGCATGAAATCCAAATGAGTGTAATGTTTGATTGTTTAAAAAAGGTGATTGACTGGACAACCTCTACAGTATGGCAGTATGGGCAGAAATCAGACCACAAGGGGTTGTGCCAGCCATCCCTTTGTTGACCCTGCCGCAGTGATACGGTGGTGATGTCTACACAGTTTTCCTGGCTGTGAGGACTCTGACGATGGAGCCCACACCACCTGCTGAGAGAGCCTGAAGACAGAAACCATTGCTATAGTTTCAGGGGCAGAACCATTAATATCTCAAAGTTATTACTGAAAACTGTCTACTATGAATCGTTAAACTAAATTATATCTATAACAACTGTTTTCAAATCATAAAAAACGATAGCTGCTTTATTTGTTTTTGTGCAGCTGACAGACATGGCCACTATAAATCGACCTTGCATGGAAAAGAGCTACAATAACATTCTTCCATCTGAGTTTCATAAAACAAACTGGCTTGGAGCAGTTTTGGGATTGGGTGCACTATTCCTTTAAAATACATCAATACTTTCTTTACCTTTTCATGCCACTGAAGTAGAATGGCACTACTGTTGTCTGAGGGTCTTTCAAACCCCTTGTAGATGTACTTCATGAGGAGATCGACTCCAGTCTTATCCAGAGATTGAACAGCCTTTTCTATATCGCTGGTCTTGAAAGAGCTGAGCACTTTCAACACAAGGCCTTCAGCACTGTCCTGCACACAGAATGAAATAAATATTAATGACTATTACCATACACCAAAAAAGCATATTACAAACCTCTAGTAAACTGTAATGAAACCACACAGGTGGTGCAGCGAAGATGTTTGAAGATCACTTTAGTTTGGTTTAGCTGTAACTAGCTGTACACTGTTAGTAGTAACTCACCTTTACATTCTGGTTCTTAGCATTGATTGGTGGATTCTTCAGTACTGCCTGCAAAGCCCCCATCAGGTTACCTGTACAATGCACTAAGGAAAGCGTCTCAGAACTTCTATATTTAAATATAGCCACTGATATAGCTTATAATATAATCTTTCGAATTTGCATTGTACATTAGTTGATTACACTGATTCTACAGGGTTTTATATGGTGTGGACACTATCCCCAGATTACTCGCCTGCAACCGGAAGTGTTTCGATAGCAACACCAAGATCACGATGACTTCAAGTTTCTAAGTAATGCCACATTTATATATTGGGTTTAGCTTTAGATGTTGTATGCATTAACCACTAAAGTCCTAATTTAAAACTTTTAAAGATCGTAGAGCATTGGATTTTCCAATGCTAACTATTTAAGAAAGCATAAAAGTGCATGACTCAAATGAATGAAGTGACAGGCTACCACACCCAGGTCTATTTTTTCTATAAAACAAATAGCATAACATCAACATGTGTTGTGCTTTCAGAAAATGAAATGCCATACAGCATGCACATATGAACTTTATGAAGAATAACATTAAATGTGTTAAGTCTGCAAGGATATGATCTGATGAGAGAGTCCACCTCAGTTTCATCCGGACCTAGTTGGTTTTCTCCGCCGTCCTCTTCGTCGACAAACTTGTTTTCATCGTATTCATCTACATCAACCTTTCGGAATCGATCCGACACCGTGTTCTTTGACATGTCTGTTCCGATCACTTAACCAGAAAACAAAATTTAACACAGACCAGTCCCACTACTTTCAGGAAGCAGTTTCTTGACTTCCGCATAGAAAGCCCCTTAGTGGCTGCATCCCACATTAACCATCACGTGTCATTTCTCAGCGAACTCTAGGTGGAGCTTGATCTGCAGACAACTGACCCAACTTTACACTCATCAACTACACTTACAAATCACATATTTTTAACCTGTAGATCTATTTGGACAATGGTGCTGATCAAAGTAATAACTAAAGTAGTAGATGTAACTTCCCCTGACTTATTTTATTTATACATTCTTATGAACTACATTCACTAGTTACAGTTTAAAAAAACAAAAGAGGTTATTTAAGAGGTATTTAAAAGTTACCAATTTTAGCAAGAGAATATGTTCGTTTACATAAAAGCGTGATGTGACATAAGTTACATTAACAAAAAAACAAACAGTGTACACTGAATATATCCTGTCTAGCAAATCAAAGTTATTTATTATTTACTGTATTAAGACGGTATGAAATTGTTACTGTTACTTGACTCACTGGTACACTCACTGATACACTGGTATCTAAAATCACCCAGTTTTAAATGACAGGCCATCTGCCTGCTGGTTCAAGCCCTGGTTTGCTGGGTGGTGTCTTCCTGTGTTCGTGTGGGTTTCCTTTGGGTGTACCAGTATTTCTCATAATCTGAAGACCTGCAGGCTAGGGGGTTTAATAATCAAGGTGGTGCAATAAAAAGACCTACAAACCCTTAAATCTTTGAACCAACATGATTTAAACAATTCACTCCTGTAGGCACTGGTCACGCAGGGACCAATCAACTCTCTCACTCATCCAGTCATATGTCTCCATGCCATTTTCCCAATGGCAAGGTCCTCCCATTGTCTGTAACACAAGGGCCTTGGTCCCATCTTGGTGTCAGTTTTATGACAGGCATTCTCTTATGGTTATACCTGTGTCCTTGTTGTACATGTACCTTGCCTTAAAGGGACTCTCCACATTTATTTGCATTTATATGTTTTGCATTTTTCATTCAGTACATTTTCCAAAAAAAGCAAGACATTTCCTCAAAACACCAAACCAAATCTATTATCAGGAAATGTTTACAATTTAGTAACATTCTTTTCCCTTCACACAGTTTGAGTAATTGCATTAGCATGATGTTACTAAGTCAAAATGTACAGTTCTTAAAACCCCTGATTAACTGGAGTCAGAATATGATTCAGAGACTTTTGAGTATTATCTCAGATATTTGTTTTGTTAAATGTTTAACAAACTATTATTTAAAATACGAAAAGTATTGTATATCCAACAACTCTTAAATAGATGCTAAAGCATGACATTAAATGAAAATAATATGTACACTCTTAAGATATTAGGACATTCAATTCAATTCAAAAGTGATTTTTTTGTAAAGCTGAATGAATTTAAAAAAAATCATAAAAGAGTTCAGATCTATTTCTTTAAATAGTGCCAATGTGTGTTAGTGCTTTAGAAGTAAAATTCAGAATGATTAAAAGTACCGTGATTGTTTTGCTCAATAATGCTTAGTAAATGATGCCCCCAGACAATTCATTAATATGGACTTTTATTATGCATGTATGTATATAAATATATTGGACTTAAAGTGCATTCTAAAGTTTAGTTCTATT
>JAZGTK010016086.1:0-12892 GCA_036877625.1 Ambastaia sidthimunki
GGGCTTAAATTGGGGGGGGGTTATCAATTTAGATCATTTAGACCACTGCATTGCATAAAGCTTATCATGCAAATATAATACTAAAATTATCTACTTATAACAACTTACAAAGAGACAGTAAATAATGCTGATCATTATTTACTGTATATAGACACAGTAAATAATGCTGATCAGAACTTACTGTATATAGACACAGTAAATAATGCTGATCATTATTTACTGTATATAGACACAGTAAATAATGCTGATCAGAACTCAGTAAGGAGCAGTTCATGAGCTCACACAAGTTTATCATTTTTCATGCTTTTCAGTATGGCCAAGAAAAGTATTCAAGCACAGCTTGAATATATTTTCAAATGTATGTTTTGTTTTGATGGCTTCATGTTCATTTAAAAAAAAAACATTGTTAAAAATGTTAACAAAATTTTAACTTGCATTGTTAAAAATGTTTTTAACTTTGTTTTTACTACAGAAAAGTTTAGTTACCACCAAAAAATATTTTTAGACCACACCATCCCCCTTGAACTTTTTTTGGAATTAGACCATTAATTGTAACATGATTTAACATGATGCTGGAATGACTTAGCATGATGCTAGCATGTAGTTAACAAATTAACATGATGCTAACCTAAACTGGCATGATACATCTATTGACATATAGCTTATGATGTTATGCAGTTGGTATGGTGCTCAAGATGGTTACCAGCAAAATACCTAAAGCCCACTGACAGCCTTTTGCAAACCAGGCGAACATCGTACACCCGATCACTTATAAAAGTCATAGCACACCTCTCCTCAATAAACCGGTTAATTAGACCCCTTATTCATTCAGGGTCTAACAAGCGATGGGGGATAAGTTATGTACCAAGGTTTTGTCCAGATAAATAAAAAGCAGTAGTATGCAAAAGAATAATAGTGATGCTTTGCTTCACAAGCACCACTAATAATTCTAAGGAAAAGAATTGGGCTCAAGCACTAAAAGTGCGAATCTACTAATGTCAATAAATATCTATTCCTTATCAAGAAACATGCTTTAAATTTTAAAAGTTTTAAAGAGTTGTCGGTATTTGTAAAGGTTATCTTGATAAGCTCTGCAATCAATTTATGATACTTACATGTTGTTTTTTTGCGATAATCCAAAAGCCTTTGAAAAATCCCATTGACAAAAATACATCATGCCTGCAGCTCTTTGTATGCTTACATAAACACACAAGCACTTACTTTAAGGTGAAAGCATGCCACAATAGGAAGTCTCTTCATTGTCAGCTGCTTAGTGGACTCCTGGTAACTATGGCAACCGCTGCATTTGATCTTGGCGCTACTTCCTAAGTGTTCAGGTCGGGTGAATCTGCATTGCAGAAACTTGAATTAGGGGCAATCTGTGGGATGCACAAACATGGACATCCTGTGGTATGATTTGTGCATGTGTACCTGCGTAAGCAATCTGTGAGTGTGGTTGCTCCAGTGGGGTGGCTGTCTCCATTCACGACACTGCTATCACTGCCTGGGCTGAGGGGCCAGAAAGGGGTAGAAGAACCCGGCAAGTCCAAGCTGATGTCCCAGAATGGGTCTATTGTTGTGGAAACCCCACTGCGGACAATAAAAAAAATTAGCAAAAATAATAAAAACAGTGAAAAGATGATGCAGTGTCACCTGAACAGTCAAAACACAGGACTTCACAGAATAGAGACAGTTTAGGCACAAACAGTGGCATGCATGTGTGGAACACAACACCTATTAAACACAAGATGGTGCTAGCAAGCACACATAACTGCTGTATTCTTGCTGCAACTGGATCTTTACACTTAAGGATATTAAAAAACCATTCAAACTGGTTTAGATACATATAATAGATACATGTATCCTGATACAAGCAGGATACATATAAATTGGTTCTATAACATTGGTCCTAAAACCTTGCGAGTTGTCTACATAAACAGCATATTGAATCATCACAGACATTCCTTCCAAAAGGAAGGCAGTATAATTACGCAACCTATATGCACACAGTCTCCCCCCCTTTTAAAAATAATCAATAGCATTTTAAGGTACAGCCCTACAAAGCGCATTTGCTTATATAACTGTGTTTATAACAGGCTGTCAATGTATAAGAGATTCCTTATTTTAGTTTAATATGAAACTGTTACTACAGAAAAAGTAATACAGTGATCATAAGCCAGGACGATTTTTATTGTCATTCAGCCATATGTAGCAGGTGCACTACACAGTGGAATGACACAATGTTCCTCCAGGACCATAGTGCCACATAAGACATAAACTACATAGACAACAAGGGACTAAGTACAAATCACAAACGTATATATGTGCAACTTATGCAGACAGTGCAAACATCAAAGAAATCACAAGTGCAGACAGTGCAAAGATGAGAGACATCTTACAAAACAAACTGTACAAAACAACCAGTACAATATTACAGAAGAGACAGTACACTACAAAAACCCTACACTAAAGTACAGTGGAGCACAGAGATTAGCGCTGACCAATATACATATTTACAAAGTGTAGGTAAAGATATTTAGTTTTACACATTCGATTCTTGACAGCAGTATTAGCAGCATTTGTGCAAAAACGCAATGTAATATGGAGATTTGTGCAAAAATACAGAATGTGTGCAAACTGTTGAATATTAAGTCCCGAGTGTGTACGCAATGTGTTATAGTCCTGAGTGTGAGTGTGCATTGTGTGTCAGTCCAGTTCATGGGAATTCATCAGTCTGATGGCTTGGGGGAAGAAACTATTACATAGTCTGGTTGTGAGGGCCCCAATTTTCTCTGCAGATTTGCGCACGGGACACTCTCTGCTATGTCTCTGGATGTACAATGCGCGCTGCAGCCCCTCACCTGACACTTGTAAAATTTGACTTTATTGGTCTTAATGTACAGCATATTTACACTGTCCATTTCCCATCCCCTATATAATGCACTTTGTGCCATTTAATATAGGAAATAGCAAATGTGTGAACAATTGGCAGATTTCAGGAGCCGCTTCGGGATCTTTATAGTGTTTGGGGGCAGGATGCTTTACATTCTAAAGAGCATTTGATTGGACAGAAACTTTAACCAAAAGCTAAATCATAGCGTTATGACGTCAAAATTAATTAGCAGCACATGAGAGACAGTTTTAAATGCTTATATCTTCTAAATGCAATTTCGGCCAATGTTTTAGAGCATACCAGCTTACAGATAACCTCAAGAATAACATATTCACACTATTTTATCAATAAATTCTATTTGTCATTGTTTATACAGTATCACATCATTAGCTTAGCAACATGCTAATCTACCATAAGTCTAGACTTCTGTATACTTTTTGTGAGGAAAGCTTTTAGTATGATGCATGTTTTAAAGCATTCTAAATCGGTCACTTATGAGGTTCTGTTTCACTCAGGATGTTAAAAGATAGGCAGTAATGGCTAAAGCACATATTCACTCATGCACACACACAAAAAGGGTTGGCTGGGTAAGGACAAATGAAGGGTTTTATAGGCTCAAGATGTAGAACATTAGAGACAAAAGATTAAACAAAAACTGTGGTTGGTCTTACTGGCACACTTGGCAGGTCACATCAGACTGCAGGCCTCCTGTGAAGATTTGGTCAATGATGCAGTTGCAATGATTTGGGTTGTTGGCTTTTTTTCCGTTGTCATCTCCTTAGTGGACATGCGAACAACATATGAACACACACAGAGAAAGACAGAGAGAGCAAGATGGTCTGATTAGACAGCAAAGCTCTGAAATCTTTAAACAGTCTTCCCTTTTTTCCACACTGCAGGAATTAGGGAGAAGGATAGAGTAAGATGTGTCTTCAAAATCCATCTATATCCTCTGTTTGATTCTTTTAGCAGTCACCTGTACCTTTTCTGTCTGTTTGCTCCAGTCTCCCACCCACTCTCTAACCCTGACTCAAGAACAGTATGTCCAGTACAATTTCATACACAGGCTTTTAAAGTTGAATCAATCTTTTGTTAAAGGTTTGCAGATTAAGGACACCTGAAATGTTCTGTTGTAGCCTTCAAAGTCACAAAATGAAGAATGTTTACTTACATTTCAGAACTGTGGTTTTGACTTTCATACGTGAGAACCGCCGACACATTAAACATTTTAAAACTGACCTGCTACATACAGCACAAATGCCATTGAAGGTCATACAAACTCTTTTTTTCAATTTACATACTACACATTAAATGTCCCTACAACCAGATTATCAATAAAATATAGTCAAAGCTACAACAACGATTTTATGCTTAAAATCGCTTATAGAAAAATTAGGGGAAACTCGAAAAAACTTGCTACATCGCAATTTGTAAATGCCTGCATCTAAATGTGTACATTTTTATGAACAATTTGTGATGTGTATTTTATTTGTTATTAAAACCCTAATAAGCAGAGGCAACTTAAGTCTGTATTAATAGATGCAAGCCAGGGATGGGCCCGCAGCATCTTCAAATACGGCCCGCTGGACCATATTTTGGTCGTCAATTTTGATACATTTGAGAAACGAGATTAGAAAAGATGTTAATTCTAACACAAACCAGGAGAGGTCGCTATCGTTCCCACCGATCACTGTATCGTCACCGTAATTTATCTCTGAATGGTTATATTCTTATATTCAGTCAGGTATATCGTTAATAGTAACGTGGATTTTGGTAGTAACATGTTTTGTTAAGCACTTTATTTCAGGTTATGTTGAAAATGTTCTGTAAGATATGACCTTTGTACATTTTGTATTTGCATTTATATTTGCTTGTGGATAAAGTTGACCATTTACATTAGCATAATTGCCGTTTTATAGTTAAAATTTTTAACACTGCTCTGTCTAATTTTTAATGTTATTAAAGCATTCACCACTAGCCTGATATGGCAATGCTGGTTCAACCAGAAACATATGTTTATTTATTTGTTTAACAAGTGGCTGTCAGAGGGAGTGTTGAGGAAATTGGTTTAAAATTTGGTCTTCATTCTGACAATTCTGTATGATGATGCTAGTGGGGGAAAAATGTCACACTTTGTAGTGTAGTCTATTTGAAACATACATTTAGTCTTATCCCATTTGGCTTTCAAAAGCATATTAGATGCTCTAAACCAAAGCTGCAGCATTCAATTCTATAATAAAATAAAAGGTATCAAAGATTGAAAGGTCCCATTTCTGCTGATGCTATATATCTGATGATAAAACCTCTAATAGAAAAACATAGAACAAATGCTAGCATTGTATGGCATCGTATATTCACCACAGTTTGATTGCTAGGATCCTTTCTTGCTGCCAATCAATCACTTGTGATGTCAACTGTAGTGCTGCAATTTTGTTGTGTTGTACATCCAAGTGCCAGGAAATAAAATGTCTTTACTGTCAGAAGTCAGAGAAATCAATGTTCAGTACAACTTCCTCTGACAGCTATATTCGGAAATTACCACATTACTGCATCTGCTGAATACCAAAAATACATTAAAAAACAGCAGACAGACAGTACGTATGTTAACATTAAGACCTCAGGTAAATGTTCTTTTCCAAACAGAGCTTATTACTGGTTACAGTATGATCACTGCAGCTGCTTCTGATTGGCTACAGTAACGTAATCGCAGCTGCCTCTAATTGGCTACAGTACCTTTGCAGTGTCTATGCAGCACATCCAAAGCAGCAATGAGGAACTCATGTGCGTCCTGCTGCTCGTAGCCAGCGAGGTGTCTAGCATGGGTCCACACGAGGTGCAGCAAGCGGAAGGGAATGTGAGGAGAGCGATGACCAGAATAAAACTTCAGGGGATAAAGAGAAGGAGAGATGTATGACATGTTGACACGTATGGAAAATGATTTAGAACACTGTGCTTCTGCAGATTTGTGTGAAGCTCTTACCTCCTGAAAGAGCTGAGACATTTCACAAACTAAGCAAGAGTTGGACTGCATTTCACACTTGTGTCTGTCAGATAGGAAAAAGTCCCTCAGCAGTGGGGTATGTGTGAGGGCCTGAACAATACAGTTCATAAAGCATGTGTTCCCAAGGTTTATCAAACCCCTCAATCCTGAGAGAGAAAGACGGAGAGAAAAAGAATGGAAGAGACTATTAAGAATGGGAATTGATATTTCAAGAAATTTGCAGTTGACCACTTTAGATTTCACTCTAGATTTCTGAATACACAAACAAGTAAAATGAATGGTTAATGATAATTAACTAATTCAATCAAGTTAAAAGTATTAAGTATGACAAACTGGATATTTGGATTTTTTCACAAACATAACATCACCAATAACGGTTTCAAAACAAGCTCATGTCAACAACCTGTAGTTTTCTTTTGAAATCAATAATTTATTGTTAAAAACAAAGATAAAGTACTTTATTACTGGTATATTCTGTTCTTGTCAGAATTACCATATTTACATTTGTGGTGGAAGAAAATATAATCAAGAAACTTCCACACATGGATGGACCTGAAAGCACATGCCATCACTGCTTATTAATCCTCCTAATACATTCAGTATCTGAGATTTGAGCAAAGGATCCGTTGAAAAGAACATTTTATTACTGAATATAAAAAAAGAGAAAGGTGCAAAGTTAAATGAACTAGTAGCATTATTTTTACTAACATGCATACATGTTTTTTTCACATGTATGAGAGAGAAAGAGAGAGAGAAAGAGAGAGAGAAAGAGAGAGAGAAAGAGAGAAAGAGAGAGAGAAAGAGAGAAAGAGAGAGAGAAAGAGAGAAAGAAAGAGAGAGAGAAAGAAAGAGAGAGAGAAAGAAAGAGAGAGAGAAAGAAAGAGAGAGAGAAAGAAAGAGAGACTTCCGGCAGCACTTTCTGTGGTATTCCACTCTTTTAAGTGCTAATGTTTTATTTAAGCATACGATGATGGAACATTATATACACGCCTGATTCAACACGCACATCAATGGCTCAGTACAGCAAGAGATTCTCTAAAGCAACGACTCCCCAAAATCCATCTCGCACAAGAGCCTTATGAATTCATCGTACATTGGCCACATTATGTCATAAATGATCAATGAAAGCTCAGACTCTCATATGGCTAATCACATTAGCATGTTTCTCTGGGTGCAAAAGAAGCTGGCATTTAGCGCCTACGCTAGGCCTGCAGTGCAGACATTTAACACCATTACTCCTCTGCCAGGCCCTCTGACTGCAGGGAAAGAGACAAAATGAGAGAAGGGAGAGAAAGGTACCACTGAGGAGAGGGAGAATTACTCTATAATGGCCAGTGTCTGTTTTTTGCCTGTTATGCGTGTGTGGGTTTTTTAAATCTCTCTCTCCCACTTGGCACAAATTTAAATAATATTATTAAAAACTATGTGAAGGTGCATGTGGCCAAGAAACAAAACATGGTCTAGGCTCCTGTACAATGTGCAATCTCTAGACATCTGACAACTAAAAAGTCATTTGAACTGACTGAAAAAAGCATACATGGTAAGATACAGACTTGCTTAGCCTAATTGGTTATTAAAAAACACCTACATGCCAAGTTCTATTATAATACAGAATGAAAGTCTTCTACTGCTCAGAAATGCGACCTAGCGTATACGAAATTACTCACCTATGGTGCAGTTTGCCGTTATTTTCCTCCGTTTGGGGTTGTGTCGTAACAACTCTAGTTCTCTTTTCGTAGGCTCCCATATTGAGTATTTCTCCCCAATTCCTGAGGTATAAGAAAATTTACATCCTTAATTTAGTTATAATTTAATTATATTTTTACATTGTAAAAAAAATTATATACCTCAAATATTCTGGTTAGGGTTTGTTCCACTTTACCTTCAAAACCATTTTACCTACAAAATGTTTAAATAGTGTCTGCATGTTACGTCAGCCTCATACAAATGTTACATGAACTTTATAAATTGTAGATTACACTTTGAAAACTTTCCACTGCTTAAAATGTATGTCTATCTGCATAATGAAATAAGATGTGTCTCATCTTCCTTGCATATAATTGCATAATCCTTGCATTTAATTAATAGAAACCTCAGCTGCACGATGGATGACTTTGTGGTGATTGTTAAATGCAGCCGACTGAAAACAAGAAATGAGTGTCTTGACAACAGCATAGGAGCTTTAATGCCACATTTAATTTAGGCAGAAGCGAAGCCTATCACCTGAGCTTACCAGAACCTTTGACACTATTGTTTTGCTACCTTGACAGCACTGGTATTTCCTTTAGGAAATGCAAATCTAGTTTTGGATTGTGCTATGTTGCATGTCTTATTTATATGTGAAACCTTTAGCAGATTTAATAGCATGCATAAGAAAATAAAACATTAAGCCTAGTCAACGACAGAAACAATGAGGACCCACCTTGCAATTTCCATGCTTTTCTTTGTTCTTCTTTGGCAATCTGTTCCATGTCTTTGTCATATATGTAGTCTTGGCACACAAAGCAATATATTCCACCGTACAAAAGGTCTATAGCTGTAAGAGAAGAAGGGGAGAAAAGAGGACTGATTAGAGACCTTTGGAGAAGTTGACATGTACACCTTCTCTTGACAGAAATTCCTTATACTCTTATGCACTGTAAATATGGATGAGGTATTAAGGAAACTTCCAAGCATTGCTTGGTGGAGCGAAACTGCCCCCTTAATGAGAAAAATAATTAGGGCGTAGCACAGGAACTATCCATCTTTGCTTGCGCTACAATGTAGTGTCCTCTGTGAAAAAGCATGTTTTGATCCCATTGTGGTATAAATAAGCGCAGCATTAGCCCGTAGGTCATGCTTGTTGAGAAACGTAATTTGTAAACCTACCTGCGCCTTATTGCTCTGACTGATGCAAAATTCTGAATGAGGTGTATTAATAATGAATAATTGCTGTATAATGAGGTAGGAACGCTTGTGCTTAAAGCTCATTCACGGGTATCCTTCTATTTCCCTAACCCTGCAGCAGTTAAAAATACCTGTTTTTCAGTTCCCATGGCAACCTGATGATGGTCTTTCACACAGACACACTAAAATGTTTGTAGGTGGAGCAAAGCAGTGGGGATCAGTTTCTATTTGTGACACAACACTAATGCACAGCCTGGCAAATTTTTTTCAGACAGGTGCTTAGACTATGAAGCGTTTAGTGGTTTTAAACGCAAAGAGGCCTGAATGTTCAAGGTTCTTGTATATGGCAGTCAAACTGGTAGTTCAGCACAAGAGATGTACAACAGAACCCACACATTACATCAAAACGATACGATTTACTTAATAAATGTTCTTGGTTGTATTGTGCGCTATTGCGATTTGTAGGTGTTCTCAGATGAAACATTCCACATGGACAGCAAAAGACCAAAAATATCACAGGCCAACAACCATGTTCAAGTCATGTTCATGTTCAAGTCCCTGAAGACCTCAAGTCTTTGAAGTCCAAGTCCAAGTCAAGTCTTTGTTCTATTTTTAGCAATGGTTCTTCCAGCAAGTTATTTTAATTACCAGTGTATGAGGCTTAATCAATTTTACAATTAATTAGAACGTTTTCATTTAAAATTGTCTAATAATAAGCACAGAAGGTTTTACCTAAATCATTAACTTAATTTTTATACACAATCAAAAACCTAAGGGGTTAATTCCTGTTTGTGATGGGCGATATAATAACGAATCCTGACTTAACTGACCTGCTTGCAAATTAATTGAAGATTGTCACAAAGATTTAGCTAGGCCTATATTGTTATTGTTTGTTGTTCTTTATATAACAATATACGATAAACATGCATGCCTTCAGATCATGCGGCTATATAATAATGCTGGCTTTAGAGAATTGTTGTGCTATTTGCTGTTGCAACTCATATTAATAGGAAATAAAATTGTGAAAAGTGACTTCAGATGTCGCTTGTGTTCAATCCAAACCAAGTCTCAAGTCACTTCTTTGTGATTTAAGTGCGACTTAAGTTCTCATCACTGGTGGGTGGAGCCAACAATGGAATGATGAAAGTATGTGTTGTTATCTTGCTCTGGGGCAAGTCATATGAATATGAATCTAGCTAGTAATGTCACATATCTAGCCATTTTGCAGTTATTTTTTTTCTAACGAACAAATAAATAAATGCTTTCACTATTGAAAAGAAGTTCTTATGAGACGTCTTATAAGGCTATAAGATGTTTTAAGATATAAAATTTGCAGTATGTATTAATGATACCAAAACCTTTAATATGTCAAAAGATTAAAGGAAATTTGATTTTAACAATAAAATGTGCTCCAAAGTGTATGTTATTTGCAGCTGTGAGTTATGACTTCTCAAAACATTTTTTCAAAGGGCTCTCGCTATTAAAGTCAAACTGTAAAAAAGTCTAACTGATCAAGCTTGTCTTCTCCTGGGAAGTGATGTAGCTTTAAACTGTATTTATGATATGCAGAAAGGAGAGAAATTGCGTAAGAAAATGAGGTGGGGCTGTGTGCTGCACACACTAGATGAATAAACCAACATCATAGCAGGCCTGCATGTAACCATGGGAACCAGCCCAGAAAAAAACGAAAGAACACTGAGACCAAGCCTGACAAGTGTGAGCTGATAAAACCGCTTTGGCAATAACAGATGAACAGAACAAACAATATTAAATATAGCTGCAAGCAGTGATTTTTAGGGTTCAGGAGCTTTAAGACCTTTGCATGCATCTAAAGATATTAGCAATTATTTAGCAGGTGTCTAAAAAGCCTCCTGAACAACCTTTGTATTCGACATATCATTAGAAATGTCCCATTTTAATGTTTGCAACGGTCATAATGCCACTAAGAATTGTACTGGTTTTACTGAGGTTAAGTAAAACCCAAGACTAATTCACAAAAGTAGGTTTTTTATATAACATCAAATTTTTAACTCTGTTTGATTGACAGCAGTGGTTCCGGAGGTAAAGCTGTATGGAATTAGGAGATCTAACATATGATATCAATATTTTTCTGTTTGAGAACTGTCGGAAGACATGCAATTGTTAACCCAGCCAACAAACAAAATGGCGCCCCTGGTGGCTGATTTCTTTCTTGGTTTCATTCCAATTGGCCTTCGTTAAACTTGTCTGTTAGGTGCTTAAACCTCATTGGCCCATGACAGTCATGTTTTGCCAAAGATAATCGATTGTCCTCATAACACAATCATGACACCTTGAACAAAGACACTGCATGATAATTTTTCAGTCAATTGAGCTAACTTTGAAATAGTTCCAGTCGTTTTTGTACATTTGTACATTGTTGTTGTACATGTCGTTTTTCTACATTATAGCATTACCAAGTGGCCAATCACCACAACTGTTTTTACATGACAGATGAGACGCCTACAAATTGGTACCAAGTTTGGTGACCATCCCTGCATACCAATTCTCATATTATCCATCCTAAATAGTATCCAAAATTATAGTTAGTATGTTCCAAATTGTATTATGCTGAAATCCTTACCTGGTATCTGGATGATCTATTTTTGGTGAAAATTTGATAATACCCACAACCCATTGCGAAAGGGTGACGCTACACTAAATTAATAGAAAAAAATAAATGATGCTTCAATTCATTAATAAATTAAACTATATAGTGAACATTACATTACAAATAAAGAATGAAGAAATGTCTAAATTCATTAAGTTGTACTTTAATGTGTTTGATTCTTAATAATCACAACAGTGTCTAGGCAACCGCGGTCACTTATGCTATGCTACATACTCTTTTGTACATACTCTTCTGCGATGCACTAAACTTTATACACTTTTCCATAACAAAGAGTACATACTTTTAGGGTATAGTAAAATTACTTGAACTGGGATGCAGCAAACATTCTCTTCCAGAGTTATAGCCATATAACCAAAAAGTAGCCTAGCCCACTTTAAACATTTCATAATACTGTGGCAAATGTGAATCAATATTTTTGATTATTTTTTACATTAAGACTGCAGAGAATCTTTTATCATTGGTTTTTGTTCCTATCTGACAAAACACCTAGGACCAGTTCTCAAAAGAAGGTTTTGCAAAAAACTTTTTAAAAAAGGCAAGAAAATTTTCATGACAAATTAAAATGGAGAAATACATTTTGGATCGCTGTAGTGACTTCAGTTGTCCAATCAAGGTCACATCTTGTCAACCTCTCTAATAATAATAATAATAAAATTATGGGTCAATTATGACCAATTATGGATCAAGCCCAAAAAGGCCACAAATTAAAATATATGTTGACACATCTGATGATGAATCCATATAAAAACATTGGTTTTTAGATAGAAAAGCACTAAAGAGAATAAAATTGCTTTTGACTAGTGGTTGGCACTCCAAAATTACCAAATTTCTCGGGGGTGAAAGATGCTACTGATGACAACATTGTGTCAATACACAAGATAAGATACAGCCTTAAGTCCTACTGGCATGCTTGCCTTAGAATTTGTTGATACAACAAGAACCGTTTTATCAATCACAAAGCTTTTAATAACTGTTAGTTTCAAGTGTCTCTACATGCAATATAAAAAAAATCGTATTTGAATTTTGTACCGTCTTGTTGATTTTTTAAGGTTATAAGCATTTTCATAAATATCATTATACCTGTTGACCACCAGGCGGTGCTGACCTAAAACAGGTCCCCTCACAACATGGCCTTGATGAATCATATTGAGTTGCATTACAATACACCCTCCTGATTTCAGGACAAGGCATTCAACAGTTATAAGCAAAAATAACAACTTTTCCTATCTTGGCACCAGCAGTTGGCACTGTGAAAAAATTATGCATGTAGGTCATGTATGTGATATCACATACCAAGTTTGGCATCAATACACCAAATTAATGGTAAGACACTGCCTCACGTCCATTTTTACAAGATCTTTGGTTTATCAAAAAGCTTTTGATAACTTTGCGTCTTTTTGTGCAAATTGAAATGAGCCAAGGAATCTTGGCTATATACAGCGTCATATCCTATTTTATGTGT
>JAZGTK010016087.1:0-12892 GCA_036877625.1 Ambastaia sidthimunki
ATTCAGACACATGAATTTTAATAACCTTAAACAAAACATGAATTCACAATTGCATTGAGTGTAACCCTGTGACCTCCAATAATGAAATGCCAATAATGAAATGTAAAATAATGTCAGTGATGGCAGCTTTGCCCACGGCCACCTGAAAGTGCCAGAAATGTATTTACAGAAAACAGCTGAACAGGAGTTCAGTATAGTCTAGTGCTGCCCTTATGAAACTCCCTCAAATCAAGTATCTCAAAACACATCATTGAGGGCCTAATATCTTCATATCTTCATGCAAAGTTGATTTAACTAAGAATATTCAGTACAAAACACTGAATATTCAGGAACATTTAGAAGAGTGACTAGAAAGTAGAACCAAGAAGAATCTGTGGTTGTGCTGAATGTAAATTCACAACTTCAGCTGAAACTAGATCTATGGATCACAAAGCTTTTCCAATTAATTCTAGTTACATAATACCAGTAGCTACAGAAGACCACGTAGAGATTAAAAAGTCATCATTAATTAAAATATGCAATGCAATGCCAGAGGACTGTATTTATCAGCGTAGTAACAATTAGTTACAAGCTTAGTAACTAATTAACCTCAAACTCATTCATTGAGAATTTATTCGCAACACTAACAGAACAGAAATTAATTGAACTACTAATGTAGTGAGAGGTAAGATAAACCTTTTTTGTGCATTATTATCATCATTATTATTTTAATATGCTAGGATTACTGGAAGAGAAAATTTGGAATTCTGAATTGAATACTCCGGTGTGACTACACAACGCTTCCCTATGTCACAGACTTCATTATATGCTTCTCATGTTATTATCACTATTCTCCCCTTTTGATTAATGGAGACTGCAGCTGTACACAGAAGCAATTGGCTGTTTTTAAAATGATTTTGATAACAGCTCATAACAATTACAAGCGAAAGAATGTAAACCAAGGAACAAAAATCCTGCAAATAATTGAGGTTTGTTGTTTTGTTGTTTTGTAGCTTCTCCACAGCGTTCATTATCTCTGCAGCCGAGATATCAACACATTCATGACAGGCAATTTTCACTGCATGTTTGATTGTAGTGATACAAAAATAAAGAGATGTAATGAAAAAGTCAGTTCTGCATTTGTTTTCCTTTAGGTAAACACAACTAAATTTGCTTCTGTATTAACACCTCATACTTACAATTTTTTATTTTCCAGCAGAACTATTTCTTAGTCAATCAGTTCAGGGTCTTTATAGTGTGAAGTGGAGAAATTTATATTAGACAGACTTGACTGTAATTGGACCAGCATTTTTATTGTAACAGTGTGTGAAAGGGCAACCGATGATTTATTTCTGCTAGAGTAGACAACAGCCTGGCATTGCTAGTTCATGGCTTTTTTGATGGTAGATGAATCCTGATGGACAGACACACAAAGACTTGTAATTCAAGTGTGGAACAATAAGGAAGATATCAGACAGGCACTATATATGTGTGTACAGAAGGTCTAGGAGGTGAAACACCATTACTGAATATGATCTTTATGGTGGTCTTGAGGTGACAAATATGAAATGACAGCACACCTCACTGTGTGGCCGTTCTTATTGAAAGACGTTATTACAAAGATCTCCTTTTTCAGAAAGACATACATGATTGAACCTGCCATTCAACACTGTGTGGAAACCATACCAGAATGAATCAACCACTTACTTGCGCTCTTTCTGTCTTTCTTTTAGGCATCGTGTCTCTGATTTCCTTGGTGGTTCTGTCATACGACCGCTACAGCACATTAACAGTGTACCATAAACACGGTCCAGATTATCGCAAACCTCTGCTGGCAGTAGCGGCGTCCTGGCTGTACTCTTTGATCTGGACAGTGCCCCCCCTTCTGGGCTGGAGTAGTTATGGGCTGGAGGGTGCCGGAACCAGCTGCTCTGTATCTTGGACCCAGCGCACTGCCCAGTCTCATGCCTACATCATCTGCCTGTTCATATTCTGCCTGGGTATACCAGTGCTCATCATGATGTACTGCTATGGAAGACTGCTGCTTGCTGTCAAGCAGGTAAAAAACAGAATCTGGGTACAGAATCTAAGAATTGATACTTTTCAAGCTTCAAAGGTGAGAAAACCAGAATCTATCCAGGTAGACAGGATCTGATTTTCCTTATGATCAGGTCCAAATTTGACACTCGTCAAGCTGATTCATCATAAAAGTAAGGGTGTATGGATATGGTGTATGGCCTGACTATAGATAACAGCATAAAGTCTGGTAATGTTTGCAGCATATGCTGGTCAAAAACCATCATCTTAGTCAGGAAAGGTTTGTATGATGAACATGAAAAGCACCCACTCATCATTTGTTTAATTGACCACAAAAATAAATCGCAGAAGAAAATAAATTGCACACGAATCGCACAGCAATGTCCATAAAACTCATCTTTTTAATAACAATTTTAAAAATGCTTTTAAGAAGAAGCATTATTCTTCCTGAGCATTATATAATAAATAAAAGAATGTTAACCAGACTGAAGGAGCAGAAAGCTATATGTTGCCATGGTTATAAAAAAAGTCTCAAGATGTCTCTTAATGGTTTATGTTTCCCATCTTCCGTGTTTATTGTTGCATATCAGAAAAATAAAATATTTTCTCTTATCAACAGTATCACATATATCTGTTCTGTTAGCATGCTGCTTAAAGCTGATACAGTGATCGAATACCTTTCCTTTAGTAGAACCTGTTGAGATCTCATTTGTATACATGCCAGAGTAAGATTGGTTTTATATGCTGTATTACCAGGTTGTCACACGTACTGGAATATAATTGGATTTAGCTAGTTGCTGTGTGGATGATAACATAGAAATTTCACTTTAGCTTGAGGGGGACTTATCTTTACCTCTATACAGTGAGTCAGTGTGACATATCCACATATATGCAGGTCATCACGGCTTTCTGACGCAGTTAAGACATTTTCTTAAAATTGAATTAAATTTGTGACTTGTTGGGTGAAAATATGAAGAATATTTCATATTTAATCTGACATCAGCACCATAAAATGTTGAAACATTAAACATCTCCGCTTGCCATTGCAATCGTATGGTTTCCCTTAAAGTACATTTACATTTAGCAGACGCTTTTGTCCAACTTACAATATGAGGAAAACAAAGAAGCAATTAATAACAAGATGACAATACGCATGGCCGTACATAGATACAATATCCTAGCATACCATACTTCAGTGCTTAAGTGAATACCTGTTAAGAGAGGGGAGGAAAATGCTTTTTTTTTTAATGGATGAGGGTTAGACTTGTGTAAAGTAGAAGGTAAATTAGTTGTAAATGAACGAGTGGGTCTAGTGACCTAGACCCTTTTTACTAAAGATCAAAGTGGATTTGGTATTTTCTGTTTAGGAAAGTAATTGGGGGACTTTGCCAATAGTAGTTAAGTGTACCTGCATCTTAAATATATATTAATAATTAGACTAACAGATCAATTCAAATAAAAAACCTTTATCTCCTAAAGCCCAGACTTCACTCCTGATATAAAATCAGACTAAAATTTCTATCCATTTGAAATAGGTGGTACAAGTCTTCAATATTCATTTACAATTGAAGAATAAAAACCATATACACCTTTAAATCTGAATACTTTCACAGACTGATTTAAAAACAGCTTGCATTAGAATTTTATGTTTTCCACTTACTTGTGAGTTTCAAATGTTACTAATTGTAACTTCTAATTATGCCACTTCTGACATATGAATGTAGCATTAACCTGCAACATTTGGATTAGAAGATATTCACCACTTCTCCATTTCACCACTCTCTTCCCTGTCCTACAGACTCTCTGTGGAATGGGGCTGATCCATTCAGACTCATTTAGTTTCTACACATTCTTGTTTTTCTGCATTCTATTTGTGACAGCAGAAATCAATAGCTCAGGGGAAGCTGTTTATGTCCCTGGTAGAGGGAGACAATCAAATGGAACAAATTGACTGATTTTGTCCAAACTGCACAATTACTCAAGACAAGTGTAAATACAGTTGCGAGATTTGTGTGTGTGTGTGTGTGTGTGAAAGGAAGAAATACATGGTGTACTGAATGTAAGATTCTGTGAATCACAGGGTTAGTGTTTTAAATTTTTAAGATTATTTAATAAAAGAACAAGATTTTCTTCATAGAAAACAGAGAAATCAGTGAAATCAGAGAAGTTTATGTAGATTCATGTTAAAATCCCTCAGTCTGCCTGTTTTGAAACTTTCATCACCAGTAGCATTCAATACCAATCTCAATTTAAACTAAATCATGCTAAAGGCACTCTAAATATTTCTTCATATGCCCATGTTGTGGCAGTTGTAGAAACAAGCGAAGATTTTCAGTGTCAAATCAAAAGTAAATCATATCCATTTTTCTATTGTTTATGAATCTCTCCTAAAACCCAACATGACATTTTACTTCTACAAGCAGACTTGTTCATGAATAAACAAGACATTTAGAGAACAACTGCAGAGAGCAGGATTTTATCCATCAGAAATAGATTTGTTTGTAAAAATTTGCCATTACCCAAAAAAAGAAGGTAGTTTAGCGGGAGTTTTTTTAAAAGCAAGGGGAATTGATGACTTGCTCAGCCAAAAAAATAAACATTTATCAGAATAAGACAACACATAAAGAAGTACACAACAATCATTTTTGTCAGGTGTCAGGTGAAACTTATTTACACCTGACTTTAACTGTCTCTGTATCTCTCAGGTAGGGAAGATTCGCAAGACAGCAGCCCGTAAAAGGGAATACCATGTTTTGTTCATGGTCATCACCACCGTGATGTGCTACCTTTTGTGCTGGATGCCGTATGGCATTGTGGCCATGATGGCTACATTTGGCCGGCCAGGAATCATCTCGCCTGTGGCCAGTGTTGTGCCCTCTCTCCTCGCCAAGAGCAGCACAGTCATCAATCCACTAATATACATCCTCATGAACAAACAGGTAAGATTTCCTGTGCTAAAATCCCACCATTCAAATAACCGGGTTAAAACTGTGTTCTAAATAAAACTGTGGACACCAGGCCAACAGACAAATTAGTTCATATTTAGGCTGATAATTAATAAGTGAAATGTGGAAAACATTCATTATCTTGTGATTACATTTGTTTATGAGATAAATGTGGATTTACCAAAATACTCGAAAGAGAGAGATAAGAACACAGAATCACAATCTTACAAGTAACGGTCAAGATTTATTATAGAAACAATGGTCAAAAGAATACACAAACATTTAGTACTTTAAAAATTAATTCAATGGCAAATGTGTATTAACATGTGTGGGAATAAACTTTATAAAACATCCCATGGCTTTTTAATTTGAACTGGTTTGTAAATGACAATTGCCGATATTTACAGTAAAAGGATCAAGACTTTTTACATAAATAGTAGCAGAAAACATTTTAAAAGGCTGTGTGCTACAAAGCTACAAAAAGATAGTATGGTGCACTGTGCAAAGAAAAGAAAATGTTAAGAAAGAAAATTACATGTTTGTAAAGAACAGAAAATGTATGATGTAGAAATGTAAAGATGTATACAGAAGAAGGAAATGTACAGTACGGTAAGAAAAAGTAAAGTTGGCACAGCTGAACAGCACCACAGATACAGTACCATTCATACTCTCACATTTAACACAATCTTCAGGATTCTACTGTGCACATCACTGTACTAAAGTTCACCAGTAAAAAGACCTGCAATTCTTTTTTTTCTGTAAACTTAAACCTTAGACTGACTCAAACCCAGAGACTAAGCTCAATTTCCCATTACAAGCAAAATTTTACATTTACCATAACTGCAAAGGTAACATATTTACCATGAATACTATCAAGGCCTGCTTTATATCATGCTCTGTGGACTAATATGTACATTTCTCCCCCCTCCCCGCCCCATCACCCACAAAGTAGTCATATCACCTCATGACACTTAAAATCAAAGAAACATATACAAGTTAAAATCTACAGTAAACATTTCAAATAATACTCTTAAAATAATCATTGTATCTAAAATCATCCTGTCTTCTCTTAGTAAGAGACTGGACAGTGTTTATGTTACTAAAATACCTTCCTTTAAAGGCTTACATAAAGACATTCACTGAGTAAGGACTCATTTGACTCTGAGAAACAGACCCATGAGAAAAGAGAGAGCAGTTTTAGTCTGTCCATTGGTCAGAAAGGTTATCACAGTTTGGCCAATACAGGTTGAAAAACAGGACCCACCAAATCACCACACGTGTCCTAATACATTAGGCTGGAGCTCATGCGGGTGACACAAGTTTCAATTTGGCTTGCGTCATTTTCTTTTCTCATTGCTTACTCTTTTCACAAATCATTTTCTTTCTGCTCTCCGACCCTGTCATTAGAAAGTGGCAAAAAGGCCAAAGACAATTATCTGAACATCAAAGACTGCAAGCAAGTCTGATTGGACAGTGAGTTAAAGTCACAAACTATAATTGCAGTCCTAAAAATCACAGCCAGCCCTAAGAAGCCAGTGAGTCATTTTTAGGAAACACTTTAGGTTGCTCATAGTGACTTTGAGTCTGTTATGGTACAATACATCTAGACCTACTTGTTTAGTCTTCCACAATAAAAAAAAAGAATAATTACAGTCCATTTCCTATGTCTACAATCCCCCAACATGGGGAAACTCAGAGTAAAGGTCAAACACTTCAGTTTACCATAGACCTATAAGGAAGATGAAATGTTTCACCCTAGCTGAGAGTATTAAACTCCTGAGTGAAATAACCAATTACAGTTTTACTTCTACTATATACATGAGCCAATAAAACAGACTTTAGCTCACCAGATCTACATAAAAATGACAATCAGTTTATGAATGTTTTCTGTCTTCATTAAATGGCACACATTGAAACAATGCACAAGTAAACATACCTTCAAGTTTTACCTTCTGTAAAAATTAAAAAGTCTAACAGAAAGAATCAATTGAAATTAACTGTACATTTAAGAGAAGACAATGCAACGATGCATCGCTAATCATTCGCTTTAAAGAAAACCCCAGTGGGAGTTAGGAACACCTCTTCATTTTAGGGGTTACAAAAAAGACCATTCTGCCTCAGCTTATATTAGACAAATACCATCATTGTACTTGTTATATTGCCAAGAAGCAGCATTAAATTCCTAGGTAAAATTTACAGTGCTGCAATAAATCCATAACAAGCAATCAAATCCTTATTCAGCTTCAAACAACAGCTATTTTGTGTAAACTACCTGCAATAACAGGTTTCTCAAAGTATAAAAGCATTAGTAGCAAGTATTTTGAAAATGAAAAAACTCTTAATTTTCCTCTACTGAAACGTGTATGTTTTTGAAAAGCTGCTAGTGACTCATTCAGTAAGAGAACTGTACAAGGAACATGTAAGTATTTAGCTTCTGTTATTCCAAATAGAGGAATATTTAGGCAGAGGAGAAAACAAAAACATTTACCAATTTGAGAGTTTTGGAAGCGCAAAAAACATATTTTCAAATACTTGTGAATGTGGGACAATGTATTTTAGAGCTGAAACTAAGAACAAGTTTACAAAAATATCTCGACACACATTATGGGAAAAGCTTTAAATCTGAAAAAAGCTTTTGTGTTTACTGTGTTTTTGCAATGCTTGTTTTGACATTGTAAATTTCAGTGTGCATGACTACTAATACCTTCAGTTAAAAAACACTGTTTTCTGATGGCTTTTAACACCACAAAGATCACACCCACAGATCTATAAAGGCTTTTCTCATGATACCTCTATTGCTATTCTAACCATTTTATTAAACACAGGCTCAGGAAATGCAATTTTAAGTGACCTACAGCAGGTGGTTTTGACCTGCAGAACACCATCTATAATCTATACAAACACAACCCGATTTGGGCCGCAGGCAAGTCCGGATCTGCACCAGTCTGCAGATGACCTCTGCTTTACAAAGGCAGTTATTGCATTTTCTCAGATTTGCTTCTCAGGGCTCACAGTGAACCTTCTTGAAACCAGGGAGTGTGACTTTGCCCTTCCTTTTGAGGTCATCCTCAGAGCCCACGTTCATGCGCTGAATAAGCATCTTCTCATAGAGCAGGGGGTGGTACGCACCCAGGGTGCAGGCCGCGTCATAGTAACGCTCGTGATAGTGGCACAGGTCGGTCTGTCGTAGTGAAGGAATGTACTCGTACACATGGACCTCTTCACACAAAGACATCATCACTAGGATACCTGAAAAACACCAAACCATGTCATCAAATCAGCCCATAAAAGATCATACATGAATACATAAGATTCACCAGTCCATTTATAACTTAAAAATGTTTAAGACAGACCAATATATTTCTGACAGGCATATTAATCGACCAATATGTGGGCATTTTAAAATGATTGGTTTCTGTACACTTGTCCTGTGTCTCTTTGGTCAGGTAATGGTCTTTGGTCTTGTAGTCTTGTTCTAGTTCTGTTTTCTGTTGTAGCCGTCTTTGTCGCTCCACCCTAATTGTTTCTATATAAACATATGTATGTTTGTAAAGTATATATATATATATGTATTTATATATATGTATATATATATATGTGTGCACACACACACGCGCACACACACACAAACACACAATACTACACATTTTACCCAAACAGGATATTCAGAGTAAAAGAAAAATAGTTGGTTTGGGATTTACTTTACACATTGGGAACTGATTAAATGTTTTTCTACATGTGGCATGGAAAGGTAAGGGTTAAATAAACAGACTGGTGATCAGACAAAACAGATTTGGTTTCAGAGGTGAAGTTAATAAATTCTGATAAATAATTACAAAAATACCATTTTCCTTCTAAGTTTTACAGGTGTTTTCGACTCTTGTTTGGCTGTCAGAGACCATCAGTGCAGAACGGTCACTCCCTCATGCCCTCAAAGACCACAGTCATCGAGCTTCACCGCAGAGTCTACAGCAACACAGTCGCCTGCAGTGCCCAGGTCTCCACTGGCAACCACAACCACGACTGCAGCACTGCTGTCACAGAGAAAACCAACCCCCCACAGGCCACCTCCTAACCTGGACTATCATAGCCCAGCAGTCCTACACCGCTGGTGACAGTGGTGACAATTGTCAGGTGTGCTTTACTGTATGTAGCTCTTAAATCTCCAATTCCTAGATTTTAATGTTTGTTCTTGTAGACTTGCTTTTGGGATCATTTGACTACAATAAAAAATTTGTTTCTAATAATGCTTAATTTAAACCTTTCAATAGTATTATGTAAGATTCCAGATATTTCACAAACTGAACAAATTGCCTCCGTTGAAAAACTAGTTTTTAATACACAATTATCATATACCACATTTAACAGATTTTCCTCTGTAGTAAATATATGCAACAAGCGATCAAAACATTTACATGAGGTAAAATGTAACTGTTTTGCAACTTAAAACAGAGAACACCATGACTACATCTATTTGCTATCAAAGAATAAGCTCTTCTATCATCTGCATCATATAATTTCGTGTATTAGATCCAATTTCCAAAATTGCAATTCAAGTATGATTTATGCCACAAATATCATTTGTTCCAATATTTGCCAGTTTTGTGTGGTGAGTTATATCACTGTCTGTGTTGGAGACGTGTTTTAAAATAGAAAAAGACAAAATGCTAATGAATCCAGTGTATGTCACAGCAGTGAAGACAGTTTTTCAGGTACAGTGCAGTAGGTAAGAAGTGTGTCTCTAGAGAGAAAACAGATCTCAACAGACAGATCCTCTGATGAATAATACATTAATTTCACTCGGGATCTGCCGTGGGGAATTCTCCAGTGATATCAAAAGGAACAAAAGGAATTTTCAATTTAAACTTGAAGAACTGGAACTGCTCAAGGTCATGAACATCACCACCATCCCAAGAATACAGAACAGACTCTGTATAAAGAGAAGCCAAACATGCAACCAGGACAATGTGAGCATTTCTGTGTGGTTATTTGTAAAAAAAAAAAAATTGCTTTGTTAATTGATTTGTTACATTATTGTTGTGCCATTTATTTTTTCAAATATATGTGCAGATCTATAAATAGAGGAGCACCAATTGATCTCAGAAGAACCATCTCTGAAAAAATGTTGTGATTTTTATGAAAAGGGAGGCATAAGCACTCCTCACATGATTCTGTTTTTTGTGCAGTTTTATGTAACACAGCATAATTATTAATAGCACAGATGGAATTCTTTTAAAACCAGAATCCATAACTAGCTTTCCACTGTAGAAAAGAACAAAGTCTTTACATATGTCACACCAGCTCTTCTATAGACCTCTATTACCATAGAAACAGGGTCCATATTTGTGAGGACAGCCGATATAAGTTTGCAATATGCCTAGATATAGTTTAATAAGAACTGCAGACACAGATAATTCACACCTAATGCAAAGTTTAATTGTGGGTGAACTTTTTTTAAGGCACTGTATTTTTGTAGAATGCCAATACATTATTCCAAAAACTACATGTATATATGGTCAGGATGAGTTTGTTGGTGGTCAGTGTGTCAGACTCTAGTCCAGTTTTAGCACATTTCAAAGGGATTCATTACAACAGTTCAAAGTTCAGAATGTTTCATGTATGGTTTGCAATTGGTATGAAAGCAATCTAAGCCAGCAGAAATAAATCATTTTTTGACATCAAGCATGACTGATGCCCAGCAAGCAGAGCAGTGTATTTTTTTACCGTTTGTAATTTCTTCAACGCATCCTAGAACACAGTATTAAAAGTAAGGAATAGTAAGGAATAGTTAAATTAGGAACAGTTAAATTTATCTTAAAGGTGAATTGTGTAGCTTCTGCACCACTAGCATCACCAAACAGAATTTCAAATTGTGGTTTTGAAAAGCTTGACTTGGTTTGGCACAACACTGGGTCAACCAATCAGGAGGCTGGGGCGGTACTTATTGCTTGTAACAACAGAAGAATGTTCCACGATTGTGGGCGGCCACTGATGAGCTCTTTTGCATCAATTTACATTTTCATGGTAACAGTAACATCTCTGATGGTAGGACTGTTCTGAAATGTTTATACATGTTTATGTTCTGTTGTGTTTGGTGTAAACTTTGCATGTGCAGATCTTACCTATGAACCCTGAGGAGGGAGGGTTGGGCTGAATGTTCTCCAGATGGTTACCCTGGATCACATCCCATAACTGCCAGATGTATTTTGGGTGCAGGATATAGAAAGGCTGAGCAGGGAACTGAATCCTGTGCTCCATATATGGTGTGAACAAGTTGTAATCCGGATTTGAGTACCACTACAAACAAAACGCAACAAAAATATGATCCAAATCACTTTTTTATGACCCAAATCATTGAATAACTACCAAAGTATAATTTTCAACCAAGGATAAAGGCAGAACAATTAATAAGGCTGTCAGTACTGGCTCCTTGAAATGAAAATGTGTTCAAGAAAATAGCTTTTCAGAAATTAGTAGTCCAATAAGACCAATAAATCTAAATGGGTTTCTCTATAACACATTCAAATGTGTCTTACTAATCACCAACAGGCAATTTTAAAGCCTATTTATCAAGGCTTCAGGCCTCATCTTTCATCTCATGTCCTTTAAAAATCTGATTAAAAATCTGATTAAATATCTTTATGCTTACTAAATATAAGGTATGCAGTAAACTCGTTCACTTTAAATGTTCCTTTTACCAGTCATTAACATTATTTTTTAGTTTTTACATTAATGTCAGTATTATTGCTACACCATTATATACTGCATCAAGTCTAATTCATTTCCATACAATGTATGTCTCATTACTGCACCGAGAACAGATGACTTCTTCAATTTTTCCACTTAACTAGCACTCATTCAGAATGAACCAGTTAACAAGCAGAAGAATCATTGAAAGCACTAACAGCATGTAGTGCAGTCTTTTGCTGTAGAAACGAACAGCTATTACAATTGTGTATGTAACTTTTTGTTTTTACATGGAAAAATCATTAGTTTACTTATTTTTCCAGTACTATTACCCAGAATTTCCATCAAATACTTATTCCATTCATATATTCCAGACTGAGCGCACATAAGTAATGTTTATTTATTTTGCAATCTTTTTTTTTAAAACAAAAATAAAAACACACAGCTCGAATGAACAGCTGTAAAATGACACAGGAAGTTCAGAAATGTACTTACCGAGTTTACCCATTAAAAAACCTGAGCTTAATGAATACAAATGTGACAGGGCATATGGGTTTCCTGGAGGAATTATTCTCTACATGTATGTGCCTCTGATGAACAGGAATTCATCAGGTCATAGTGTCCATTGTGTTTAACACTTAATATTCATCGCAATAATCACTCTTCAAAAAGCTCAACAGGACGTTAATTATAGGCTCTTACATGCTACAACACACTACTGCGTTCTTGAATTGACTACAAGACTAAAAGACCAAAGCAGAGTTAAAAGACTGTAGAGAAATGGATAAGGGAGGAAACATTGATTGGGTAGAATACACAGTAGAGACTTCCTGTATGACCCTCTCTATTCTTCAGACAGTGGTATCTTTCAGCATGTTGTCGTGCGTGCTTATACCACTGTGCTCATCTGAATTCCAAAAAGAGCCACATTTACATATAGCAGACGCTTTTATCCAAAGCGACTTACAAGGTGAGGAAAACGCAAAAGAAGCGATAAGTCGTAAGGTGACCTGTTGTCTGTACGCGCATGCAACAATATAAATGAATCCCAATTGTAGAAATAAAATCTCAGTTATCTATTAGATACCACATTCGCTTGGAAATTTTAATGTCAACTTAAATGGCTTTATAGGTAGAACAACTGTGTGGTCGGTACTTACTTTGTGTAAGTTGAGTGTATATGGGGCAGGGTCCCACGCCACCAGTGTTACATTCTTATACAATGAGCTTGTGTTAAAATGGTG
>JAZGTK010016088.1:0-12892 GCA_036877625.1 Ambastaia sidthimunki
GATACTTAAACTTAATCATGGACTGCTACCAAAAGCTTTCATCTAAAACCTACTTGTTAGGCGGCAGTTTCCTCCCAACCATGTTCAAGTCACCACAGCTAATTATAACCTCTCAGCCTGTGCGTATGTGAGAAACCTTTTAAAAACCCAAAAGGGCACTACTATGATTAGACTGAGTTTTCCGGTCCTGTTGAATTTGCCCGTACATGTCCTTCACATTGTGCACAGTGTACAATGTTCTCGAGCACGGTGACACTGGAATTAGCTCTTGGTTCGCAGCTTGGTTGACACCTTCTAAAAGATCATTGGCACATCGGAGAATGGTCACCAGGGATCATGGTGTGATGTTCTGAGAGGGTCCCTAATTCACAAGCACCATCCACTTTTCCTAATCACTTTCGGGGTCTTAATAACTCACCCTATTGTCATTATCGGTTTCAGTTCTAGACAGATTCTGGCCTGCCCGAGTCACATCAAGAAAGACACGAGGGATTGGACGGAGAAAATGAGACTCTGTGACCATTGGCTGAATAATTTGTTCATGGTCCATGAATAGCACAGGGAGAATTTTACTGCACAAAGACAAGCAATGAAGATAAAACAGAGCTGCTTATTTAGGTTGTAAAGAGCTATAAAATAATTGCTTAACAAAAACAAAACATTTTTATATACACTCATATCCATAATTCAGTTCAAATTAAAGTCATTTCACCACCGTACATTACTGAACAATCAAGATGCATTGGAAAACATTGTTTTGGTATAATATATATATTGTCTAATATAGTAACAGGTCAATATATGAACTTCCAGTGCAGAAAAAACAGGATTACTCTCAGCCTCACCAACAAATCTGAAGTCTATCAAGTCTATCTTTCCTTGGAAAGCCTCTTAAATCACATTTGCCTGAATTAGTTTCTAAATTGGGTCCAGTGGGATTGTTAGCAGAGCCTCAGGATTTTTGTTCAGTAAAATGCTTCAGATGAGAGGGATTTTAAAACAGTACAGGAGTAATTATAGGTAAGACAGTATGAGTGAGAGAGAGAGAGAAGGTATAGGGGTGTGTATGGGTTGGTATATATATGATATTGGGCACAAATGAAGTGTAAACACTTTCTAGTAGGTAAATATGACTGAATGCAACACGTAAACTAGTTTACTACTAGTCAACATTTTAGAAAATGCTTTTGTAGATGAATTACCAGTTGAATGTAAAACATGTAACAAAAAACACATGTTGTAATCCAGAAATGATGTCTGCGTTAAAAACAAAGTGAGAGAGAGCGAGAGAGAGAAAAAGAGAAACTGAGGGAGGGGGGCATGGTACCACTGGTTCATCTGAACCGATTTTAAAAGTCTCCTGGAAATACATAATTATTGATTTGATCTTTGTAGTTAAATACACTAATCCCCACCCACTGTACATGTTTGAATAATTGTCACCCTTGAATAATTGTGTATGGGAATTCCCTGCATTGTAATCGTGATACCTGCAGAAAATACACAAATTGTGCAAACCTGCACTGAAATTCAAGCCATGAAAGGCAAAAGCAATTCTGAACAGCTAAATAAAGTTCAGCAGTTTAAGTTAAAGCTCCTCCGAGACAAAAGATTTACAGAGGTTAGAGAAGGAAGAGAGAGAGGGACAGATAGAGAGAGAGGGAGGGAGGGAGAGAGAGAGAGAGAGAGAGGGACAGAGAGAGAGAGAGGGACAGAGAGAGAGAAAGGGAGGGAGGGATGAAGGGAGGGAGTGGAGAGATCTGTCTTGCAATCCCCAAAATGAAGGAACTTGATTCACAACCTGCACTTGTCAGATCCAGCTGAGCAGCTGTGATTGAACGCCCTTTAATTAAGAGAACTGAAGGCACACACACACACACACACACACACACATACACACACAAACACACACACACAAACATGCTCCCTGACACACACACAAACAGTCGACACACACACAAAAGCGCACACAATGTTTGGCTGTGCAGAGCAGAAAACAGCCTTTGGACTTTCTCATCAATCTTCACAGCCATTTGTTTTACTGACCACAGAGTGAATTTGAACTACTACAGTTGTGGTTTCGCTGTGCTCTTTCATTTTTCTGTGTTGCACAGAGCCTGTCGGCCTTAAATAAGTCATAACACAGCAGATATGGAGTGATCGCTGTGCAACTGAATGAGTCTTTACCAACACAAGCATGCAAGCACACGTCACTTTAATGCGGCTGACGGGTTTCGCCTCGTAGATCTAACAGGATGACAACTGACCCAACCTGAAGTGCCAGCACAGCAGTTTTGTGTACAGAAATACTGACAGATCTATAACTTCTGAAATGAGGTTAACAGTTAAGAGATCTCAGCTGCTAACAAAGTCTAATGAGGGGGGACTTAAGAACTACAGATTAAATACGACAATGACATTATGACTTTATTTACATCTCTGTATGTAAGTAGACAAGGATAAAGCTGCTTGTCCCCTTAACTACATACACTGTATATATATATATATAAAATTCTTATATAATTATATATAATTCTTTACCTGTCCCTGACTCTGTGACATCAGCATCTCTTTGCTCCGCCTCTTCCTCCGTGTCCTCGGTTGTCTTCTTCTCGAGAAGTTCAGGGACAGAGAAGTCCATCTGACCGTCCAGAGGGCACATGTAATGGATCAAATCTCCTTTGCATATCTCCACAAACGGGTACGCGGTTAATCCCCTTTCCTACAGGACAAAAGAGGCAAGAAAAACTCGTTTATATGTGCAGTGCTTTGAGACAACAACTTTATTTCTTTAAAGGTTCAGTTCAACAAAAAAAATGTGTTATTTATGTGTATTTCCCTTACATCACTTTTAACCTGTCAATTTCAAAGCAGCTCTTTTCAATACAATGAAAGACAAAAACTACAGGCTCTCGAAGCTACAAGAGGGACAAAAATGCACAATGAAAAGTATATGGCCAGTAATTTATGCATTATATCTCCCACGGTGTTTCACAGAAGAAAGAAAATATTATGTATTTAAAGGACGCATAATTACAGAATTATCATTTTTGGGTAAACAGTTCTACATTGCATTACACTACTACATAACATTACACTACATAACTACAATAAATTACAACATTAAATTACATTTCGCCTTTATCCAGGTTTCTACTATCCAGGCTAACACTATTTGAATACAATACTGAAAAGCTTTAGCAATAGCACAGTAACTATAGAAACAACAAGCTATGAACTGAAGAATTAATGGTGACACCTAGTTATGGGCTCTTTAATACATTGGCTACTAATTATTTTCATTCATTATTGCTAAGAATGGAATCACACCTTCCGCAGAAGACCGTCAATGGTGTCCCGCCTCATTAGGACCGAACTTAGGTCAGACCTTTCCTGATCAAACACACCAACCCTGTGACAACTTTACAGCCAGACCAGGCAGGAGTTTATACCAATTAGCTTCTTTTAATGACGCGGCCTCATTAAGGATAAGAGCAAATGCCACTGCAATGATGTAGAAAAACAATGCGAAATCTGAAAGCTCATCAGACCGTTATAAATAAAATTGCTGAGCGTGAAAAAGTGAACTGAGGTTAAGACATTTGGGACTCTTATTTGGATAGAAACGTTTCTGGGAGCGCTGTTAAACTTTAAACGGGGTCAAAAGCGTTTAGATGCAAATAAACTGCTGCTGTCGCTTATCATACTTAACTGCTAAATCTTGTTTATTTCATTTTTTTGTAGCAACACAACTTAACGCTGCACATCTGCATGTATTTCACATTTAATCTATTTTGGGACATAATATAAGAATGTACTGCATATAGTAACGCTTGCATGTAATCCACAATCAGATCTTAATATTAAAATAATGAGCAAATATAACAAATAGACCAATAACAGGAGAATATGACACATCATAAAACATCATTAATGTCTTGCTATACCAGCATATATGTGCAGGAAATACTTTGGAATGAACCGTAATAAAAATGTAGATCAGGCCCTACAGAGCAGGGCTGTAATATCCTTCTGTACTGTGAATGATTTGAGATATATATGGATATATATAGAGAGTATATTATGTTTGCATCTAGCAGGCCCTTAGGACAGAACTGTGCTTTTATAAATGTGCTGCCTCCTCATGCAGAGAGCTTTGTTTTGATACAGTAACACTGTTTAAGGTCTAGAGATGTCACAAGAGACACAACAAAACACACACACACACACACACGCACACACACAAGAACACACATGCACACACACACACAAACGTTCGCTCAGACAAACACCCATTTAGTTATTATTTCAGGTATAATTTTTGTAATGTGGGACAAATTACCCACCATAGATTAAAACTTAGTATGTATTCAAGTTTGCATACTAAGACACTTAGTATAAATACTAAGTATGTAATAAAGTTTACTACTTAGTATGCAAGTTTACAACTTAGTATCTTCATAAGTGTTATTAAAGTTTCTATACTAAGTTACTTAATATAAATACTAAAGTAAATAATAAAGTATGTAATAAAGTCTACTACTTAGCATACAAGTTTGCTACTTTTTCATATTAAAATTCTTAGTATAAATGCTTGTGATGATTGCCTTTTTAAATAAACAAGTAAACATTTCTTTTCACAGCTATATATTTTCTCCAGTAAAACAAAGAAAGAGGGAAAATAATGATAAACAAATACATATGTATAGAAATAAACATTTAAAAATCAGAGATGAAAGGGAATCCAGTGGCATAATGTTGTAAATTGGAGGAAAGTGTCAGACAGGAAGTTAGCTGACGCAAAGAGGAAGTCAGGAGAAAGTAGCTGAAGGTGTTTTATATGCGCTGCTTCTCATGGCTAATTGACTGATTTTATTCTAATCCTTCGTAAAGGAAGCGTATGCTAAGCACTATGAATCACCTGGTACACAGAACGACCGCAGCCCTCAGGGGCCCCACATGCAAATTAAAACACATCCCCTCAAACCAGCAGAGATAATGAGCACGGGAGAAAAACACAAAGACCATCCATTCCATGCAGCCCTCCCCACTAACCAATGTCAAAACAATGAGAAGCAAATTGCACAAATCTGTCTCTAACTTTATTTAACTGTTTTGTTTTGGAGGCGTATGTGTACGGCGGGGTCCAAAATACGACCAGACTGAAAACATAGGTTTTTAAACCTAGAAATAAACATAATATATGATAAAGAACAATGTAATATGATACTGTGACAATATAATAGATAATATAATATGACATAATAAAGAAAAATCAAGTTATGATAGAAAATAAATTGGAAACATTGACTTCCAGGTCACTAATGCAATAAGATAAATGTGACACCGACCACATGAAACTCTTTGCAGCAAAGGTCTCATTTCTAATTCTATTACTAATTCCATCTCATTTCTATGCTTGTGTTGGACCTCACAAGATGCTCTTTGGAACATTCTCAGATTCTCATACTGTCCTAAAAAATGTATTCATTTAGTTTATGCAAATTAGAAGTATATTTACTAGCAGTCCTGTACTTCTGCACCCCACCCTGACTGTACATGCATCAAGATTGACTGCTTTAATGTATTTCACATTTACTGTATACATTTACAAGTATGTCACTGTGGTTCTAAATATAGATTTCAGTCAGGATTTATAACAGTGTCAATGGCTCAGCTTTCATCAACTAGTGGCGTGTTAATAACATTCTAGACGCCTCATTAGTGTAACAGCCTGTGCTCTCCGTTACAGACACAAGCATCACTTCCAATCAGATAAAAATCACTTAACATTCTAATTGTCACAAACCAGGAATTTTAAACACCTGTTACACGTCTCATGCGTGTAATGTAAACATATTTGTCTGCTATGAGATTTAAAATATGTTTGATCATTACACTATATACACACCGTGCATATTTGTATAAGAGAGACAGAAAGTCTTGGTCATAAAATAACTTTGAGTGTCTTTGTTGGAGATAATATAAGGTTTAGATTTGCAATGCAAAAGTTTTAGAACTTTTATTGTCCAATAGTTGAAAAAAACACACTTGCTTAAAAACACACATTTCATCTTAACTAAGATCAACCATAAACCATCTCTCAGAACTTCATGAAGAATATTTTGATTTCCCTTCCATCACAGAAAATAAATAAATAACCAGCCACTAGATTAATCAGACCTGTAATAATTGAAATACGCTTGCGGCATGAACATTTTTAATTACGGTGAGGCGATGCTCTATTTTTTGAGTTGCCCTTTTGTATGAGACACCACACCCTCAGTCATGAACAAGACACAAACATTACAGCCCACGTATCTAATGCCAGACAGAGAGAAATCAGGAGACAACAAAATGTTGCTTCTATAACAGCGTGAAAAGGTAGAGGGTGCTGTTTATATTCGTAAGCAATCATGAGAGCTCTCCCGGGCTATTTATATCTTAAAAACTAATGTTTGGGGAGTCAATTCTATAGTAATGTGCTGGAAGTATAAAGATATCCATTAAAATCAGTGTGAAGCAACTTCTTCTGAAACCAGATTAAAGGATAGTTCACCCAAAAATGAAAATTCTTCCATCATTTACTCACCCTCATTTCATTCCAATCCCACATGACCTTTTGCTTCTGAGGAACACAAATGAAGATGCAATGGTTTCAATGTATGGCCACAAAACCACTGAGATATTTYTCAAAATATCTYCTTTTGTGTTCCACARAAKATCTTCTTWWAWGTTCCTGTCATTCCWAAGTTTGRAATGACAKGATGGTAAGYAMACAATTTTTGAAGTGAACTATACCTTTAAATCAGCCTATTTAACCAGGTCTCGCCTGGTTAAAGAAGGTTTACACCTGGTTAAAGAAGGTTTACACCTGTGTGAGCACTACTGGTTAACCAAGCCTGGCTCTGGTACTGAATGTTTAATTGTATACCATTTAGAAAAGTCTATACATGCTCTCTACTTGCTGAAACAAGAATTCACTCGAAAGCCATAGAGATAAAAGGCTATTTATTCCCCATCGACAGGTGAGATTTGTGTGGGGAAGGTCGATGTCTTCTGATAGATCCTTGTGTTCCGTCTATGATTCAACTGAGTCCAGACCAATTACTGCTTTATAGATCAACCTGTCCAAACTGTGCAGCACAATCTAATACATGTGATATCTGAAACACCTTTCATCTTTAAAGCCCTCGCATCAAGTCTTAGCAAAAACTTAAGAGAATTACTTTAGGCTGTGTTTAACATGATAACTTGATACTTAAACAAAACACAGAGATAGTCTAAAGGAGAATGTGTTTTTTTTTCACAATTATAACATGGTTTTCTTGTTTAGTATGTGAACTTGGTTCACTAGGGGTTGATCTGTCACGACAAAACTAAGAAATGAATTGGAACAAACCCTGCAGCGTTCAGAGTTAAACTTTGCATTCGCTCGAGAGCTACAGGCGTCTGTAACAGATCTTCCTTTGAGTGTCACGAAAGCACATATGGAAGGCGTAAAAAAACGGAAGGAACCATCTATTTAAACAACAAATAACCTGGTTAACAACTATGTTTCACAAGGTTTTTATAAATGGAAGTATACTGTGATTCATACCGTACATACTATAGCTACAATAATACTGTTCATACACAGTTTAAGAACTGAAGTGTTTTTTCAGAGCTTCAAGAATGTTCTCTGAGCAAGACTTTTCATGGAGGTATTTCTGTACATGAGTTTAGAATCATTTCCTGTTTACTGTCAACAACACAATGTGGTGGGTGTGGCCACAGAGATGCAGGGGGCGAAGCGGGGGTGTGATCTCACATAGCAACACACAAAGGCTGGATAAAGCTAAGAAGTCTGTGGTTTTTGCAAACGTTCCTGTTCATAACATATAATTAATGCTGAGAGGTGAAACAAAGAGGCAGAAAGATAGAGGGAGAAGATCTAAGATCTTTAGAGAGGAACACTGAATTGATTACAGCTTATCAATGACAACAGCTTATCAAAAACATTTTAGTTAGATAGTAGGGTTGAAATTCATCAGTAATTTAAAAGCTCATTAAGCGATTAACAACATTCAGATAGCAACAACAAATAACCAAATTTAATAAAAACAAATAAAGGGATAGTTTATATATAACAAAGGCCTCATAAGGAACGTTTTGGATGCTTTGAAGGTTCCTAGAATATTCAAAATAACATTTTTAACATTTTTATTACTTCATTGAAACATTAGGGAAACGTTTTTAAAGTGGTCCTAAAATTGTTAGCTGGGTTATACAGACCTGTTCAGAACCAGAACAATGTATTCAAAGAGCAATTAAGCTTATGTGCTACTAGATTCAGCCGGGTTCTCTCAGTTGGACACGCTCACCATACAGACATAATATTTCTTTAAGCGTAACCGAGACAGATTTTCCACACACCACAGTGAGATTTCAATAAACACACTGTACAATTTACTGTCCAGCCTTAGAGAAAGAGTGAGAGGAAAGAGGCGATGAAGAGCGTGACAGAAGGGCAATACTCCAGGGAAATGTCGTGACTTCGTTCTTTCAGACAGCTGCTCCACGAAATCTTTTCCCACAAACAGAACTCAAACAGTCTCAGGTAAGCACTTCCCCAATCTCCAGAATCTCCCTCAGATCCCACTTTTACATAATGAACCCCCTCCTTAACTCAATCACACACAAATTTAAGCATAAATCTAAGACATTAGTTATGGAAATAATCAGACAGGGTTCGGTGTGAGACAATAAACCCGTTTAATTCAACTCTGATGCAAAACTACTGCTGTGAAAAAACTAGCCTTTTGACCAGCTTAACAAAACGCCACAATCTGATTCTTGTTCAATCCTTGTTCTGCAGATTTCAAAGTCAATCATTTAAAAACATTCTATGTTGTCCAAAATCGGTATGTTTTGCAAGGTACCAATAACCAAGATTGTTCCATTAAAACAAAAGAAATGTGTTTGTGAATACAGGAGAGTTAAATCAAGCCAGGTGAGGAAGGTATCTCCAGTACTTCTGCACAGATCTTTGTTCAGGTCAAGATGTTTGTCCTCTCAACAGTATAAAGCCCACCTGCTAAACTCTACTAGTCGTGACAAAAATAATGTACAAAATAAAGGAAGTATGCACTAAAAGGCAGCTCAGATTTTGTTTCAGCTTTGAGTTTTACAATAAACCTATTTGAAAGTTGTTTTTATGGTGTGTGTTACCTAACATTTCTCTGGAGGGCAAAAAGGAAATGAATGATTCATTCAAAGATTTTCAGTGGGGCTGAGAATCAGTCAGAAAAACTGTAGCTATGGATTTGAATTGATGTAATGACTCATTCACAGCTCTGTTGGGCTGTTCCTGGCTGAACAGAGAGTCATTACCTTTGTCAAGCCAAACCAAGAACCGCTATGACTATGTGCCCACAGAGCTTGTGAGGTAAGTGGAATAACTGACCAGTTACTCATGTGAATAAAAATACACTGTCAGTATTTTTATATGTCAGCATTATTGTAATAAAAATAGTATAAAAAACAAATTTTACCAAAAATGCTTTTGTTTATACAACGGGATTTAAACGCCTGAGACCACATTAAACACATTAAAATATGCAGTTTAAAAATTTATTTAATCCTGAAAATAAATAATTTTAGGATTTAGCTGAAACCAGACTGAAAACGTAGCTACATGAAATGAGGAAGAAAAAAATTATCTGGCTGGGGCAAAAATAGATCACATAAAAGCAAATTAATTAAAGCAAAAAGGACTAAATCTAAAAAATGCTAAAAAAGAGTTACGGAAATCAAAAGTGAAATTGGAACCTGAAATAAATTCTTTGGGTTTGAACCCCATTTAAATAAATATCATGAGTTTCATTTACAGAGAACATATAAATTGATCAAATATACAAAACCCTGAATTCACGGTACTGTAAGTCACTTCATATACGAAGATCTGCCGAAAGCACAAATGTAGATCCACCCCCATCCTTCGAATCATTCAGGGTAAAACATTAGCCAGGTCACAGGTTCAAATCTTACTGATGAGTTACTTTGGATGCAACTGTAAGTTGCTGTGGATGAAAGTGTCCACCAGCCGAATAAATGTAAACTGAGGAACGTAAACACAACGGAAGCAACAAGACGAGATCAGCATCCAGAACAGAGGGACGATACATGCCTATCAAAAGTGAGCAAGAAGTATGAGGCCCATCAGGAACCTGCAGGCATTATACACAAGAGAACAACAACTGACAGCACACTCATCTACTTGTGAGACAACAAATGAGGCCGACAGTCCACAGAATAATGAGGCAGAGGTCATAGAGAGAAAGAGACAGATACTTAAAGCGAGAGAGAGTGAGTGAGAGAGCGAGGGGGGCAGATTAAGCCTCGTATAAAGAGTGACAGGAAGTAGCTTCAAGACCATCTCAACAGCATGCAGATTTCCTCTGCCCACAAGCTTTAGTCGCAAGGTCTGATCATCCTTGCTTGTAAGCTCTCCGGCTAACAACAGATATCCCTGCCTATTCTTAGACCAGCGATTTCTTACAAGGATCCCTGGGCAACACGTAGACGCAGGAATTAATACATCCACAAATCACAGTGACAATTGCCAAAGGTTCCCTGAGCCCTTTCTCCACTCCCTATTTACTTTCATACGTGTCACACGCTCACACACACCCAGACACGCATCTGTGAGAACAAAAGCAACTTCCATTTCACACCTCTGGTGCTGTTCAATTGCGACTGTCCCTTGTGGTCGTAGGCTACATAGAGGGCTGTATTTTTATCTTACATTATAACACCTTTATTCCCCCTTTCATCCGCATGGGCAAGTCCAAACCAGAGGCAGAGTTCTGAAAGTTTTCTTTTTTTGAAAGCGAGCAAATGAACACGCGAGGGACAACGTGTGACTTTGTGAGCGTGTCAGTGTGGGTGTTTGTGTCCTGCCAATCGATACGCCACGTTTCCCGATGAACGGTAATTGTGGGGACTTAGTCAACAGTGGTGCTTGAGTTCACACAGAAGTCATAAATCGATTGGCTGAGCTGGGGGAGAAAGTAGCCAATCAACACTAATCTTACAGTCAGACTTCATTACTAGGAGATGTTTTTGCAATTCCTTAGGAAGCAAATGGCTTTTTCTGCTGTTTAAAAGAGTAAATATCAAAAAGAAACGTCTGGAGGGATCATAGGGTCATATTCACTAAAAAATAATGTATATGTATATATATACTGTGTGTATGTACGTAGACAGATTTAGCAATGTGACATCATTTTTATGATATTTTTATTAAGCATATAGTAATTGAAAACAATACAAATAATACAACAAAAATGTAATAATATAATTACTTATAACTGTATTTAATTTAAACAGTATATTTTTTTTTTTTTTGAGAATGAATGTAATGGCAGAGAGATTTTTTTACATAACATTTGTCTTGTGATTGTGACATTCACCTAAAACATATTCATAAGCAAAACTTAAATATGATGTTTAAATGTTAATGTTTAAATATGATACCATGGTTTATGATTTACTTTTTACTGTTACAGAAGCTTCTATTGAAAACAAACACATCTGTGCATTTGCATATGATGTCTATATAATGTCCTCTGTGCACTAACACCTTTTCTTTACAGCTCAGCACATATAAATGCCTCTCATACAGAACATGTCTATACTCTCCGCTTCCTAACACATCTACAATTAATTAAAAATCCATTTACACTTGCCACTGGTAGACAAGCCAAACACACACACTTTTACTCTTAGGCAAGCAATAAACCTCTTAAAACCTATATGCTAATTATCTTTATTAAATACATAAAAATTCTACCTGATCAGAAAATTATTACTGTTTACTGTAACCTAAAAGTATGCACTTCCCCATAACCAACAAAGTATATACTATAGTGCACAACAAAAGTATGCAAACTGGGACACAGTCAGCATTCAACTGTAGCTGCTTTATTAAAACACTTAAGACGTCTGCATTGATTTTTTTCTGAGCTTTGCAAGCCACAGAGCAGCAAGACGACGACAACGGCGGAAAGAGACAAAACACAATACCTGGAAAACAAAAAACATTTCTGTCTGGATTCTCCGGGGCTCTGACTGTGATTGTAGACAGTAATGATGGTAAATTGCTGAGTCTATAAGCAGAGGAGGAATCTGATACTGTAATATCTCAGAAATAAACAGGAGTTCAGGTTTTAGGTGGTTTCCTGCAGGATGTAGAAAACACCTCTCACAGTTGAAACATGATCTAATTCTTCAGTTTTCCTGAAAGTATTTTTTCATATTTCAACTAAAAGTGAAATCTATAGTTAAAGGCAATATAGGCGATATTTTCCAGAAACACTTGATTAATTTGCTCATTCACTCATTTCAACTGTTCGTCCAGTCATTGCATTCAGTTTAAGGATGTCCAGCTTGCCTGTCAGGCTTTTGAACATCGCGTTCATGTGTATTGGAGGGGACGTGGCTTTATTGAGCATCTAAAGCGAGTGTTTGATCTTAAGCCTTCAGAGCTAGCTTGTTATTGCTAGCCTCTCTGAAACTGCCCACCCTACCTTTGAAGTCCAGAGCATTTAGGATTTAGGCTAATAGAATCCACTGACCCCCGCTGACCTCTGCACCTGGACCCTACGGACCCTACTTCACCTCTGACCAGCAACTATTAGTGCAAAGTGAACGCAGACAGAGTACTAATAGTCTGTATTTACTGTCTTCACTGCTGCCAAGCCTCTCGAATCTAACATTACTGTTCATGCACTAATGACTGTGATTTCCAGAGAGAGAGAGAGAGAGAGAGAGAGAGAGAGAGAGAGAGAGAGAGAGAGAGAGAGAGAGAGAGAGAGAGAGAGAGAGAGAGAGAGAGAGAGAGAGATAGAGA
>JAZGTK010016089.1:0-12891 GCA_036877625.1 Ambastaia sidthimunki
TATATATATATACACACAGCCCAAACACAGCACATCACACTTACACTAGGAGTGCAAGAAAAAGTTGATTTCGATTTCCTGATTCAGCACAATCTCTCACCCTCAACAAACTTGTCTAGAAAAAAATGATCGCTTGTCTAGATTTCTACACAACTAGAGAGTAAAAGAGGAAGGGTCACTTCACTGGTTCATCTTCAGAGCAGACTTCCTCCCTAACACACAAAGAGTTACACAGTGATAACACGAAAAGCTAAAGAGTTTAAATTGGGGAAAGAAAAGCTCCTGTCTTGCACTAAGTAACATTTTACATTGGTAACATTGCACATGGCTTAATAGATCTAGACAAAATAAGCAAGGAACTGTATTTACATAATTTATACATTAAATATGTCATGTGTTGTATTTTAGGTCTGGCCTAAAATCCTGGTCTAAATCAAATGAGAGTAATGACTGATGACTGCTGCTGTTCATAACAGTTTTTGCCTGGACTTCTTCATTTCCTGAGTGAAACACAATGAATAAGACTTTCCTGTGTTTTGACACTGATTGCATCATAAGTAAAACAATGACTCTGAAACCTTGATGCATCTATATGATAAGTCAATTACTGTGAACAAGCTGTTTTAAAAGGAAGTAAAGAGCATGACTGTAAAAAGAAAAAAATTAACAGTTTGGTCAGTGAGCGCTACTCAAAATTTTAAAATAAAGAGTGTTGCTGCCCACTAAGGATTTTCCTAGTCAACTGATAGTCCTTTATTTAAGCCATGAGTATTTATTACATAAATATGTACTGGGTAGGGGGGTGTTAGATAATGTTTTCTGTATCAGGGATGAGAACAAATGTTACCTGTAACATTGCTAACATTGCTCTACATTACAGATAAACAATAAACCATAATAACAAGCCTTTAAATAAGCCACATAAAGCGAACTGTGTGACAACGGAAAAATAAATGAATATGCAAACAACTACAATTTTATCTGCCATGTCATAACACACATTTACCTAGCGTGAGCAGGTAAAGCTGTAATATAAAGTGGCTATAACATTAGACTACTACTCACATTTCAAATAATAAGTAATGTTTGAGGTTGATGAATTTTAAGCACACATTTGCCTCCAGAACTTGCACGTCCCCGTTTTGGGTCATCTATCACCTTTTTTAAATGAATACTTTTAATGGCCTTTAGTTTCATAATTACCACATAACTGTCCATCACAGACTGGAGGTTAACGGCTTGTTTAATATAACTTAATGACTGGTTAAACATTACTACTCCTGACCTACTAATACTTTACTGTAACAAAACAAACATTTGGCAGAATGGAAAAGTCAGTTTTTTCATAGTGATCCAACTATACACTATACACAAAGTAATTCACCGCATATGTTTATTCATTTAGGGAGCAAGTCTGAACATGCCATATGGAATGCCCAGTACACATTCTTCAGCTGTCTTTTGGTTATGGATAACTGTTATAGTACTTTTAAGATTGATTGGTCCTCTTTGAAATAAATTATTCTGAGCATTATTAACACATTTAACTTTGGTTAAAATTAAGTTCCTTGGATAAAATCCACATTTTTCATAAGACATGCCAAAACCAGACAAAGTCCTTCTAAATGCTTAAAACATGTTTCATCTTAAACATACTTCATCTGAAATGTTGCCAAACATGTTGCATAACAACATGGAAAAAAAACAAGAACTAGCTATACTTTAGACACCTAATGTGCATTTTAAAATTTGGTCCAGTTGTTTGCATAAAATATAAAAGTTCTATTTCTATCTACCCTCTTAAGTAACTGTTTGTGGTTTACAGAACTTATTAACTTTCAGAACTTCTCAACTCTCAAAGTTTGTTAAAATGGCACTGCAACTATTGTGTGGAATATTTACAAATCACACACAAATGCTGAATGCACTGTGTTTTAATGGCTTTGTGTTAAGGACTGAAGTGTTAGGGTTTAGTCGTCAGAAATGCGATTGTGTTTCAATTCAATTTCAAAACACTCATCAGTAACGCGTTGGTTTCTTTTTCATAACCGCTTCCCCAACATTAAGCAATTTCGAACAGTCACAAAAACACAAAAGTCCCTGGAAACTAAAGTAGGCCTTAAAGTTTACCCTACACTACATAAAGTACTTTCGTCTTGACACAAAGTATTAGACAACAGTACTGGTAGTTATAAACTGAACCCTTGTTATGTCTGTTGACCGTTATTTTTATACCATATTTATTGTTTATCTGAACTTTACTAGACTTTGCATTTTTGCCATAGACACCTACTTCATTTCAAAACAAATTTTCAAATCTGTATTTCACTTGCGCATGGGCTTTGAACAAGTGTGGACTATCCAGTGAACAGAGCACATGCACTAGTGAAATTCACATACTTTAAATCGTAACATTTTTTAATTCAAAACAGGTAACGAGGTGTGTTTCTCACCTGAATTAAGGGTCAGGTTAAGCACGTCCTCTAGAAGCGCCCATTGACCTAAAGACACCAGCCACCCTTTCTCTTCTGTGCTGTGGACACCACGCGTTTTTCTTTAATCGTCACTTAGAAACGGGAAAGATCCGAAACTTTCGGGACAAACTTGAAAAACGATATCTTTCACAGAGTATGTAAATGTATGTTATGCGATCCTTGATAACATGAATGACTAAACGGTGTTTATGAGAAAAGAAAGATTGATACGAGGAAGCCCGGGTTCATTTCTCCTCCCTTCCTGCTGCGCTTCCTGCATGACGTCGAGTGGGACACTGGGAGAGATCCCTGCTCGTCTACAAAAATCCAAAAGTGCCATCCCAGTTTACAGACTGACTTGTAGTTTAGCCAGTTCCCCCTTATGAAAAATAACCATGGTGGTACTACATTAAAATTGTTGTAACCGTGGTTTTGAGGCAGATTGATTAGCATTTTTATTACCAGTAATAAGTAAAACGACGATAAATGTGTGGTTTTAGTATATACAATAACAATAAAAACCATAGGTAGTTTATGTAAAGGTCATTTAAGGGCAAAGTTGCCAACTTTGCTCTTGTTTTTGCTGTAGACGGACATTTTTACAAAACGCCAAAGTAAAACGTTTTCCTAGGAAGTGCATGTAAGATTTCCCGTCACTACACGTTCTCACTGATCGGCAGTGTTGAGACGTGGAATGTTTTTTCCAAATTGTCAGGGCAAGTGTTTAATATATGAGGTAAGCGTGCCATCTGAGAAGTCCCTTAACATGAACTGTTTATCGTTTTGTACAACTTATTGTGACCGTCTTGTGTCATCTTCCAGTTTCAATGCACTGAAGTGACCTGTATATTTTTTAAATATTGTTGCTATAGTGACTGCTACAGTTGCTGCTACAAATCACACTTGGATGTTTTTTTTTAATTCATTTGGTTTAAAATAGATTTTTTTTTTGTCAGCCTTTATGCAACAGTCCTGCCATGGTGTATAGATATGAACCAATGACTTGAAGGGAGATTTAAAACATACAAAATAATTACTTAGAGAGTTTATTATAAACAATAAAAATAACCTGGAAACATAAGACATGTTGACAACTTGCTCTATCAGTTTTTCTTTTGTTTCTAATTTTACCGTAAATAAAGTTATAAGTGCGCACTCAAAATTAATGTTGGCTTGAGAGACCCCGGCCTGAAGTGTATAGGCTAATGGCTTGAAATACTTTAGGTCTGACATTCTCTAACACGATAGTAACAAGTTTAACATGTTAGGTATGTTGTTAATGTTTTAACATAATCTAGCATGATTTAGCATGATGCCAAAATATTTTAACATGCAGCTAACACATTTTAACAATAATTAGCATGATACAAGGACATTTTAGCATGATACTAAAACCTTTAAACATGGTGCTACTACGTTTTAACATGATACTATCATATTTTAACATGAAGTTACATGGTTGTCTGGGTGATCTAATATGGCTTATTTTATAACATGCTTGCTAGGGTTTAATTAGCATGATAAAAGGACATTTTAGCATGACATTAAATGATGCTGACACCTTTTAACATAATGCTACTACGTTTTAATATGATGCTAATACATTTTGGTATGATGCTAGAAATAGCTTATTCATGTTAGTTGCTAGGGCATGGCTGGACAGTTTCCAAGGTAATAATTAAAGACTACTTGTCAGTCTGATTCAAAAGAGGCCACCACTTGTCTCTACAATGTTTTTGATGCCTCTCACCATTTTAAATGGAAGTCAAAGGGTGGTTGCTAAGGTATTGTAACTGGTTGCTAGGGCGTGACCATGAAGTTGAAAGGTCACCACTTTGTTTTAAATTAAATATTTCCTTCTGCCAGTTGGTGGCACTATGACTGTGACTCACAATAGCCACCTCCATATCAACAGTCTCTAGGACCAAACATACAGCTCAAGTTTGAATGAAATAACTCTATTCACGCAGCAGATATGAGCCGCTTCCTGTTTCCATTTTTGCTATTAATTTATTGCCTCGCCATGGCAACACTGTTCAAGATATTAAAAATCCCTTCACAATTTAGCATCTTCAATGTCTTGGCATAATATCTGCCAAATTTGGAAACAATCTCATAAATCCTGTAGAAGGAGTATTTAAAAATTCAGAGCATGGAATTAACAAAAATCTATATACACTCTAAAATGGCTGAAAATTTGACTTTTGAGTTGAGCTAATGAATGTAAAATTGAAAGTTGTCTGGACTGATGAGAACAATACATGTACCAAGTTTGGTGACCATAGGTAAAACTAACCCCATCCATTTAGTCAAAAGTGATGAGGTTAGTTTACCCCTCCACGCCCATTACTAAGCTTTAACCCCTGCCTAGTGGTCAACCAGTATGTCCGTACCATGTTCGTACCAACATTATTTAAGATTTCTTTCTAGAATTTACATCAGCCATGTCTCCACATTATTCTGACCAAGACAAAAGTGACTATTGTAAATTTAGTTTTACATGACAAACAAACATATTTGCGAAGAAATTAGAGACTTCCTGTTTTCTATTTTTTGGCATAATTTTACAATCTCACCATGGCAAAGCTGTTCGGGACATCAAAAATCCCTTCGCAATTTTGAATATTCAATATATTGGCATGATGCTTAACAAGTTTGGTCACAATCTCATGAAATCCCTAAGATGATTGTTTAAAAGTTCACGGAATGCTCGTTTCAGAAAATCCAAAATGGCTCTGGGTGTCATTTGAAAAGCTGTTCGGGTCAACGCGACCAATACATGTACCAAGCTTCATACAGCAACGTGCATGTATGTTTGATGTATGCACCATAATTTTTTGCCCCATACAAGGGGGTAGTGCCTTTGCCCGGCACTAATGGCCAACGACTTTGAAGTGTGTGTCAAGTTTTAAGAGTTTTAGAGCATATTACTTTTACATTAACTGATTTGGCAGACGCTCTTATCCAAAGCGACTTACAGTGAATTCAAGGTATACATTTTTATCAGTAAGTGTATTCCCTGGGTTCGAACCCACAACCTTTGCACTGCTAAGGCAATGCTCTACCAGTTGAGCTACAGGAATAATAAGGGGACCAAAGGCTTTTAAAAAAGCCCACTCAGTTCTTGGGCCTTAAAAATGAATATCAAACAGAATATTAATAATACAACCCCCCCAACTCTGGCCCACCAATAATATCTTGCCCACCTTACTGCTCATAGTTGAAGCCGGGACTGCTACAAATCATGATTTGTAGTTTAAAAATTTCTGCCATGGTCAGTTTTCCCATTTTAATAATTTCCCATAGCAATATTATTGCTTTGTATGGAAAGTTCCCAGCTAACAGTTTTTAATTCTCAGAATGTTCTAATGTAAAGTTTTTGAAAGGTTCTAGGAAGGTCTTTGTGGTTACAAAAAGAACATACACAGAACGTTTCTAGAACATTCTTTATTAGTTTCCAAAAATAACAAAAAGAAAAATGATATGCCAATGTTAGGGCAACATTCTGTGTATGCTGGGTATCAAATTGGTTGCTTGTGCATAAAAAATCCCTTACAGGGGACACAGATGATGGTTTCGTAAAGGTTAACCAGCCTGTGTCTGTCTTTCCATCTAGACTTGCAAGTTACATGCCAGAGGAGCTCAAAGCCATTCTCAGTGCTTGCCAATCTGTGAAGTATTAGTATGCACAAACAGTTTGTTGATTTGTTGAACCTTTCCAGATTATTTTTGGAGCTCAGTATCTTGTTCTTGGAAGCTGCAGGTGAGTATAAGAAAGATGTAGTACATGTTTTAGGGTTGCAGTACTACACTATGTTTGATGTGGTGATATTCAGTTTGGTGATTTTTTTTGTTGCCATTTTTGATTTTAACAAGAATTTAACACCACTTATGAATGTGCACTAATTTTAGTTAGTAATCATTATTAGAAGTATTTGTATTAGTAATAATTGTAAAAAAGAAATGACCAAATAAAAGGATAATTAATTGCACTTTTAATTATTTTAAACATATATAGTAGTTGCAGAAAGGAAAGAGGTTAATAATAAGAAGACATAAATAATTAAATGTATAATGACTTTAAATCAAAAATTGTACTTCTGGCCCGTCATAACATTGAAGTAAAACAAGGATAACAGATATTTTTTCCACCTTACATTTTGAATGAATATTTTTTCTTGCTGCATGAGAAAAATCAGAATATTCTGCCCCATTATATAAAAATGTAGTAAACACAATCATCTCATATGTTCATATTTAAGTGAACGCTGTAGTCAAGACTAAATAAAGTAATGTGGTCAAACTTGCAGATGTAATAGCACCTAAGATTTACAATTATTGTAGTACAGTACAATTTTTTTTTGTACTTTAAATTTTGTTTAAATTGTATAATTGTATAAAGTACAATTTTAGGTGTTAATAATTTTTTCTTAACCAAGCAGAAAGTTGACTGCGCGGAAACTGAAATAATTGATGTTTGTAAACAAATGTAACCTATATCTGAGTGGCTATGTATGGCTTTTGTATGAGGTGTAGGTAGACTCTTTGGTGGAAGCAGGTAGCATTGGAAGACCTGAGAGTGGATCTATCTTACATAAAGCCAAAGCCTGCTTATAGTTGATCATTTTCTTGGTCATGGGATCAATCAGATCTTTGGTGTAGTTGATCTCTTCCTGAAGCTCTCTCATCATTGTACTATCAATCATTTTAGAGCTGACAGCATCCACGATGTTGACTCTACCTGCCTTTTTGGGGTTGACCAACCCACCTGTCAGAAACTGTGCCTCCATGTAACGCATGGCATTCTCTTTGGGCATCCATCCTTTCTGAACAGCCTCACCAACTGACAGACGTTCTTTTGTCCTAGGGTCCTCAACTCCAGTGAAAGCCTTCTGGGCATTTAGTAAACGTTGTAACTGGCTAGACTCGATCAGACCTCGATCTGCTGCTTTGTGGACAGAATATTTTACACTGTTGGTAATGTCCACAATGCCGCCAGTGGCTGCCTGTGCTTCCAAAAGTTTTTGAGCAGTGTTGGTGTCAATCATCTTTCGAGCCATGGCACTGCGCACATTTAGACATGAATCATTGTCTACATCATACACACCAGAAATGGGAAACTCTTCATTAAGCTGTAGAGTTTTTTGACTGTTAATTGGGGTGTATGACTGAGACTTTGTTTCACCAGCCACAAGAAGAGCAAACTCTGATATAGGCATTTTGCCATCCTTGTATTGTTGTAGTTGATGTTTAGTCAACCTTCCTTCTTTTAAGGCGTTTTTGATGGAGTATTGCTTGCCAGTCTTGCGATCTTGCAAAACCGTTATCTCACCTTCGGGTCCCATTGTAGTGATTTCTTCCCAGTCACATTCCAGTTCCTGTAGTTGTAGGTACTGACTGCGATCAATTAAGCCTTTCATGTAGGCATCATATGGTGCCATGTCTTTACCGGTGTTAGGGTCTAAGATGCTTATTTTTGTGGAGACATTGACCTCTTTAGTGCGAGTCTCTGAGGAGTCCTCTTTCCTCAAACTGTTCTTTAGCTCCCTCATTATGTTATCTCGCTTGTAGATTTTGTCTTTTTCATCCAGGATATCCCTTTCAAGCCTCTGAACATCGGATTCCATTTTGATGCTTTTGTGCCTGGTCATTTGGTTTCTCTCACTCATTAGCCTAGACTGCTGCTGGAATGAGATGCTAATGTTTTGTCTTTCAGATTCCAAAGATCTCAGCTCTCTCTGGAGGTTATTATTTTCTTTTTGCAGTTTTTCGCGATCATGAATCATGTTGGTCTCCTCCAGGGAAGTGCTGGTTTTTTTGCTTTCGTGTCGCAGCAGTTTTTCATTTAGATAGCGGATTTTGTCTTCAAGATCTTGTCTGGCATGTCTACCCTGAAGTACCTGTTCGCGAAGGTTAGACCGCTCTGCCTCCACTGCCTGGTCTTTTTCTACACGAACAACCTCCTTATAGACAGTCTTCTCAACCGATTTCTCTCGCTGCAGTATGTCTATCTCAAGTTTTATTTTCCTGATGTCTCTCTCAAACCGCATAATATCACTGCTCTCTTTATCGTAATCTGATCGAAGACCATTGGTCATTTTGTCTAGTTTTGGATCCCTCTCAACTTTCAGAACTTCCTCTATGACTATGTTTTCCTCAATGGGAGGTGGTGCAGTTTCTAACTCATAGATTCTGGATTTGATTAGTCTCAACTCAGTTTCTACCTGTATCTTTTTTTGCCTTTCATCACTGCTCCTGATCATTCTTTCCTTGTCCTCTATCAGTGTTCTCATCTGCTGCACCTCAAGCTCAAATTTTCTTCGATTGTTCACTTCTTCATCTAGACTCTTGCCAAGTCTTTCATACTGAAGGATTTGTGCCGGGTCCTTTTGTAGACGCACCACCTCTTGCACAACCACTTTTTCCTCTGGTTTTTGTCTATCAAGCTGAATGTACTTATTCTGAAGCTCAAACACCATTTCCTCAGTTGTTCTGCGCCTCTGAGTTTCCTCACGGACCTCTCTTCTAAGACGATCTGCCTCCTTCTCCAGAAGTGGGTCATCAATATACTTGGTTACATCTTTAGTGACAGTCCTAGTCTCAATCTTTGACTTTTCTGCCTTCCACTCATCCCTGTCTCTTCTTAGACGAATAAGCTCATCTTGCAAAGTATTGTAGGCTCTTTGCAGGGAATAGCATTGATCTGAAAGCTTCTGTATTTCTCTTACATTTTCTGGACTTCTTTCCTCCTTTACAACCTCTTGAAGTACTTCCTGATACTCAATCTTTGGTTTCTGTGCACGCAAAGCTTCGATCTCAGTTCTGACCATGCTGATTTTTCTTTCATATTCTGAGCTCTGTCTGCTGTTGTCTTGAAGGTCCTTTCTCAAGCGCAGTATCTCTGCGTCTGTCTCAGGGGCCACTCTGAAGATCTCATTTACGATTTCTTTGATTTCGACTTTAGGTTTCATCTGTTGTATTTGGATATGACGAGACTGAAAGTTATTGAGCTCTAAAATGAGATTTGTGTTCTCATTTCTTATCTCTTCTATTTTTGATAGAAGCCCTTTAGACTCACTTATTAATCCTGGATCCTGTTGAACAGTTTTTACCTCCTTGGTGACAATCTTTGGCTCTAAGGTTGGGATAAGCCTTTCCAGTGAATTGATCTGGCTTCTAGTTTGGGAGATTTCACTCATCAGAGATTTGCTCCTCTCACCTTCATCTGAAATCTCCATCTCAAATGTTCTTACTGCCTTCAACATTACTGGATCTTTCTCCAGTCTTACCACTTCTTTTTGCACTACCCTTTCTTTAATGTTCTGCTTCTTTTGCTCCAGAATTGTTATTTCTGTTTTAAGGTGAGACATTTCTTGTTCTTTAAGTCTAATTTCATTCCTCAACCTGCTTATCATTTCTCGAATGTTTGAGGCTTCTACATCCAACTGAGGGTCTTTCTCTATTTCTGTCACCTCTCGTGTCACTAGCCTGGGTTTTGTGTTTTTAATTTCACTTTCGAAACTAGTGATTTTTCTTGCCATCACCTCAATCTCACTTTGGGTTTTGGTGCGTTTCAATGCTTCTTCATGAATCTTTTTTTTAAAGTCCTCCACATTGGCCTCAAGTATTGGGTCACGGTAGTACTGCAGAACTTCAATCTCTTCCCTTCGATCTACTCCTCTTCGGCTTTTTAAAGACAGATATCTGTTCTTGATGCTGCTAAGGTTATTCTCCACATTGGAACGTCTAGCTGTTTCCTCTTTTAATTCTTTCTGGAGAATGTCAATGTCGTCAAAAGCCTTTTGCTGTACTTGTTGTTGTTGTACCATATTTACTTTTTCTGCATTCTGTGTAGAGAAAAGAGGTTAAATATTTAAGTTTAAATATAAAATATTTTTTTAATTTGAACAATTTACATTTTTATCTAGTCTTCAAGTTACAAATATAATGTAATATAACATGATGCAAGTGATTTCCCCCTTATCAATTCTAAACTTAAGATAAACTTAAGACTTGGTCTCCAGTTTAACTGCACCTCAGCCATTATGCATTGTGCTAAGTCCATCTGTTTGAGTAACTGGTCACTTTCAGCGGCTCTTTCAGCATAACGATTCATAAGATCCTTCTCCTGCAGCACAGCAGAAAATAGAATTAAGTATTTCAATTATATTGTTAGATTGTTGTATCATGTTTTAGTTCAGATATTTCACCTGTTTGTCAACAGAGCCAGCCAGTGTGGAGGTGTGAAGCCTTTTAGCATTTGTCTGGGGTGCATCATTAAGAGTAGATTTGTACTTGTCACAATTCATCTCATATTCCTGCAAAAAAAATACAATGTATAGTTATAGAAAACGTTTAGTTTAAAAAACAGTAAAGTATTTTAGGGGATTGTATTTAATTAGTCCATAAAATTATGACATTATATGTGGTCCTGTATACAGACTTCACTTTAACCAAAACCTTTTACTTACATTGAGAACACTCTGAACATCTTTGGAGAGATCAACCACCCTGTCCATGTCATTCCCCTTCCTCTGTATATCCTCTATCACCCTCTTTTGAGAAAAATACAGGTGAGTGGGTAAGTATTAAACTGGTTTATAGTGATTGCTGCTCTTTAATGGGATTGTTATTTTATTTATCATTTTAGCTAATAGTTTAAACATCTAACCTTCTGAGAGTTATGCTTGGCATTGACTTGAGACAGATCATCTCTAGGGCTGATCTTGTTGTTTGGTAGATTATCTAAGAAGGTGTTCAGTGATTGGCTGACATTCTGGAAGTCCTGGTGTTTCTTGCTAGCTTCTTGCAAAAGCCTCTCTCTAAAGAAATGTAAACAAATAAATAATTGCAGATTTAAAAATTTTTTTTAGATTTTAAAGTAATGCTATTTAGTTAGGATGTAGGACTAACCTTTCATTTAACTGGTTGCTCACATTGGCATATCGGCTTTGAAGGTTCTTCACCTCTACTTCCTGTCTCCGTATATCAGGACAGTACTCCTGATAACCCTGCTGAAGTGAACTGCACACCTTCTTAAGTCCCTCTAGGTCCTCACTAAGCTTCTGCATCTCACCTTGATTGGCAACAACGTCTTTTTTCAAACTCTGGATGAACAAGGAAATATTTAGTTATAATGTGTAAGATTGCAGTGTAATTTTTGTTGTGTAATTGCATGTCTTTAAAGAAATAAATGTCCATTGTTGTCTTTGTTAACCAGAAAAAAATTATGTCATATACACAGGGCTTGAAATTTAACAAGTTCCGGAACTTAAGAACTTGTTAAAGAAACTTAAGTTAATGGAGTTTTTGTTTGTTTGCTCTGCATATGCACTCTTAAGCAGTGGTTCACACAGAATTAAAACAATGAGTATCAATATTGGTTTATCCTGGTTAATTAAAACTAAACTATGTTTAGTCATTACCTGAACCTCTTGGGAACGGGTCTGGATGACATTGGGTACATCTGGGATGGTAGAATCATCACTGAGCTTTTTTTCAAAGCCTGTGATGGTGTTGTCCATTTTATTCAGCTGTCTCTCCAAACCCATAGAAGCATTTGATCTAGAGTGTTGAAAAGAGACATCAGGGATGTAATAAGTTTATAATCCCTAGATTATTTTATTACATATAAATGTGTAATTCTGCATATATACATACTTCTTTTTGTATAGATCATTTAAAGCTGCCAGACTGTCTTGTTTATTTTTGGCATCACTGAGTTTTTGGGGTAGAGTAGAAGAGGTTGGTCCATTAGGGTCCTGGGAAAGCAGAGATTCCAGGTCCCTCTGGGCTGTGAACCTTTGTTTTTCCAACTGCTGGAGACCTGCTGCTGTTTTCTGTTCAACAAAAATAAATGTGATGATAAAGCAATAGCAGATGAGGAGGGATTGTAAACCTAATTGATAAATATGCTAAAGCAATCAATTTTTTTATTTGACCATATACATAAGTGCAATGATGAGTGTAAAACTTGGATGTTATATACAGGTGTATACAGAGGAACAAAATATACTCAAACCTATCTCACCTCTTGCTCCTTTAGGCGATTAGCAAGGTCTGTGGCAGGGTCAGTGCGGTTCAGTGGGACTCTCAGACTGCTGAGAGTGTCTTTTTCAGCTTGAGCTAGATCTTTATCCATTTGGTTTAGACGGCCAGATAGCTCTACAGCTTTAGGGTTCTCATTAGGTCTTGGAGCAGGAACTAAAACACCAAATGTGACAATGTGATTTAGGGGCTCATTGGCATGTCCAGTAAATAATTTTTTACAAGCACCTCCTACTTGTTCATCATTTTGCCATTTAGCTTCTCACTAATATTTTTAAATTATACAACATTTTCCAGAGAGATTCTGTAGGCTAAATGGGTGGGTCTTGCTCAACCTCAGCTCACCTCTATGTGACTCGTTGAGTGAGTG
>JAZGTK010016090.1:0-12891 GCA_036877625.1 Ambastaia sidthimunki
TACCAGCTAACTCTCTTTCTTTCAACTTAGCTGCTCACCCGTCTGAAAGGAAACTTGGAGGAGGAAAACCATCATCTTCTCAGTCAGATCCAGATGCTCAGCCAGCAAAACCAGACTCTGCTTGAGAGAACCATGGAGAGCAAAGAACTGTATCATGAGGAACAGAAACAATACATGTGTGTGACAGAACAGAACAATTTGTGTTGCATATCTTCTTTTCAATCATGAAACTAGAGGTCAACTAATAAATGAAACTAATAGTCATTGTATTTTCCCTTGCAGTGATAAGCTGAATTCTTTGCGAAGACAGAAAGAGAAGTTGGAGGAGAAGATCATGGACCAGTACAAGTTCTATGACCCAACTCCTAAAAAGTGATTGCCACAATCCAAACTGATGTACTGATAAATTTAGACTCATCGTTTGAATTTAATGGTCTTTTTGACATTTATTTTCATCTTTATTCATCATACAGGAGTCGACACTGGGCAGGAGCTAAAGCAATAGTAAAACTTATCAAACCAAAAAAAGAAAATTCTCGGGAGAGGGCGGATGCACCACGGGAGAGGATCCGGAGCGCCCCGGACATCCCCCTGCCGGAGATCCCTACATGTTTAGACTATCCTAAGAGTGCCCCACCCACTCTTCCTCCACCACTGCCCCCCAGACAGATGCGCCTCAGTGTGGACTCCATGAACATTCATTCAGCAGAGGAGAATCACGCACAGTCTCCCACACTCTCACCTGCATACAATGGCCGAGGTGAGTTCTCACTGTCACAGGGCTGAAACTAGCCCCACATTCACATGAAGTAACATCGGAACCTGGATATTTAGATGCTGAAAAGTGCTTGTTTACCGGTAGAGTGACTAGGTGAGGTCACCACAAATCTAAAGTGTTGCTTGTACACATTTTTGTTGATTTCGATACCAAAATTTCACTCATACAACTGCAACTTTGATGCAACTGTTCATCTAAAGGAATTTGTGTTGGCGAACACAGTGGAAAAAATAAAACGAGCGTGGGACAATTTACAGACAAAATATACCTCGTCAATAGTTCACTTAAACAAATTAGGTCAGTTTGCATTAATTTTAATGGCAAAACGCATTCAAGTCCATAGAATCTGTTCTTTTAACTTATTTTCAGGCATACTTAGATCTGGTTCCTTGGTGCACATCTGTGTTTAGAAAACAATTTTTGCAACAAACAACTGCCAAACCAATCTAAATTATGAACTTGATCTGGTTCATGTTTCTGATAAACTTGTAAACTGATAAACAGTATTTAAGAACAACGTGAAATAGTTAGTTTTGTTCAAGGTGTTTTTTTTCTTTTTGCACTTCTATGCGATATCATAAAGGGAAAGACACTTTCACACTAACATGTTTTGCTCAGCTAGCATTAGTGTTGGTGCAATTATCCGTCTTATCCACTAGGGGGTCATGTGGCCCTTTGTTTCAGAGTTATTTCGATCTCTGTTCTCTGTTTCTATTGAACTTAACTTAGTGAACTAATCTAAATTTCCAGTGTCATACTGTTATTTCTCAGCCTTCAATGTAATAATACTTTTCAGAGTTTCATTCTATATTGCATGGCCAATATAATCTTCAAAGGGCAGTTTGGGGCTTTATTCTTCATGAATCATAAATGTGACCCTTTTTAATCTCTAAATCATTTTTTCTCCTCCACTGATTCCTGTCTCTTTCTCTCCATGTCTGTGTATCTGTCTGTACATTAACCCTCACACACTCCAGCCCCACCAGCAGAGAAGCGTTTCTGCTTCCTTAGGAGCAAAAGTCAGGAGAAGATGCGAGTTCAGGGGACTCCTCTTTCTCGACAATCCATTTCCAGACGCCTGCGATTCTGGTCCTCCTCTGACACCATAATTGCGAGCCCCCCTTCTGAGCCCTTTTCACACATCGAACATTTCTGACATCTCATCTTTTTCATAATCATCAGTGTCACCATAAAAATGGCTTTCCGCATCTTATCCCATATTCCATTACTTTCTTTTTAATGTTTGTTGTTTTTAAATTCAATGAGCTGGACTTGAAATTTCTCACATTGGGCACTGACAAACCAGCCAATAAACGATCAGAGATTAATGTTCCTGTTGACATAATCACTACAGAAGGCAACTCAGTCTGGGCACAGACCCACACACACACAGCACATCTTCACAGATTGAACTCTAAATAAATCTCTGGGCTCTGGGACATGCCTGCAGGACTCTGAATGCAACCTTGCAGTAAGTAAGCGTGTTTTAAAAAGAACCAAATGCAGCCAGCTTTCCTGTGCCAAACAGAATGTGTGTCTCAGCATGTGTGCTGCAAACTGTTTTCTTAATCACATTTGTTGTCTTGTTTTCATTTACATTTGTGCATTTGGCAGAAGCTTTTATCCAAAGTAACTTATAGTACAATCAAAGTATACATTTTATCAGTATTTGTGTTCTCTGGGAATCAAACCCACAACCTTTGCACTGCTAACACAATGCTCTACCAGTGCCCTGTTAATAGCACCAGTCAATAGTAATCAAATGAAGTGCATTCATATCAGAGAGACCAAAGGGGGAATGCAGAGGGAGGCGATAACTTAATTGGATTGTTGTCTTTGAAAGATGGAGAATTTATACCGTGTGTTTTGTGATGTGTTGTTTGTGATGTCTTGTTACTATAGGAAACTATAGGAATAAAGTCAAGGAAAAAAATCTTTCAATGTGAAAGGTAATATTCAAATCAGATTATCTAGTTGTTGGAACTGTGAACTAGTGGTTAGTGTGTTCTGATCTTGTGGGCCTTGGTGCTCATTTGGCATGTTTGAATCTGGCTTTTGTGAAGTTAGTCAAGGCAGTTGTGGAAACCACTTCCACTTTGTTTCATATGTAAGAAAGTGATTGTCAGCCTCATCAAAAGAATGTCATGAGACCAAAGTATTTCAGCTAGTATTTGAATTGCCCACAGCAGTAAAGCTTAAAGGAATGTTAAAGCTTCAATGCAAACTCCATTGACAGCAACTGTAACATTGACAACGGAGCAGTTGTGGCCTACTGGTTAGTGAGTCGGGCTTGTAATCAGTAGGTTGCTGGTTCGATTCCAGTGCTGGCAGGTAGCAACTGAAGTGCCCTTGAGCAAGGCACCTAACCCCTGATTGCTCCCTGGGTGCTGCATGGATAGCTGCCCACTGCTCCGGGTGTGTGTTCACGACTTGCAGTGTGTGTTCACTCCTCACTAGGGATGGGTTAAATGCAGAGGTCACATTTCGGCTATGGGTAACCATATCTGACATGTCACTTTTCACTTCACTTTCAAAATAACACATCCCTCAGTTTGCATTGCTGTAAAAATTATTTCTGTTTGTTTTTACAATTGAAATTGCACTGAGTTGCACTGAAAATGTGTGCTGTTCAATACATAGGCAACAACTGTTAGACTTCAATTGCAAGTGCATTATTGTTTTGTACAATATTGTAACGCAATTATAATGCTTGTTTAAAAAACTGAGGGACCAATCCAAATCATTTTCTCTGAAAATTTACTCTGAAAACCGGCGTTCCTCAGATACTTATGATAGAGCATTCCTATTAGAAGTGGTTTTCTGTGCTTTAATTATTACAGCATAGTTCAAGCAAAAGGTTTGATTCCAAGGGAGCACACATTCGATAAAACGTATAGCTTGAGTGAACAGTGAATAAAAGCATCTGACAAAATTGTGTCTAAACTGTGTGGAAAACCCACCAAAGTCCAGCCTCCTTTTACTAATACAGTCTTGTGCGTTTGCCTTAACACCTTCTTCTGTGCAGCTGCCCACAGCATCACTGGAGCCCTACAGAAACACGTGCACTGCAATGCAGATACCTCACTATAATCACAGACACTGATCTATTTTTTCTACTCTTTATTTTTTTAAGTGAGCAACAGTGGAGGGTCCAGGGGCCGAGAGCCCTATTGCTCAATAGGGGAAGTTAGTGAGGGCATGAACGGGCATAAGGATCTGGTCGGGTGGAGGGGCCGAGAACCAGGAGCCACCTGTTCAACTCCACTCAGCCGCAGTTCCCACAACGCATCAGGTTTTTCGACTTCTTCCAGTTTGAGGCCAGGAGGCCGCAGATCAAAGGGTAATTATAAATTATGCTGCTTAGAAGGTTGCAGAAGCCGTGAGCTTCAAATGACAAGTCACTTAGTACCATCCATGGTACCACATACAATTTCTTACTCATCCTCAGAGATGCCTTTTCTGATCCGCCTGTTCATGTTGGAGAGAAAATCTTTCTGTCTTGAATTTACAGCAAACCATGGGGTTTTTTTCAAGCACATTTTATTCAGAGATTTTGGAAGGAATATTGGGGTGATTACAAACCATTATAAGAGTTACACTTTCGAAATGGTGTAATAATTATAAATGTTAAACATTAATTTGTTGCCTTTTTAACTGATTGATGAGCTTTCATTGCCTGTGGAAATCAACAGAGCCCAACTTGTTTGTCATTTAAGCCACTATGTGTTTTTTTTTTGTTTCTTTAATCTCTATTTCGTCATTGCCTCATTAGCAAGTTTACATTGTGTAATGAGTCACAATTAAACCACTAACACTCTCATAGACTTTTGCCTCAGAGTCAAAACATCCATAACCAATTCCATCAAGTCACTTAACAGAAGTAAGTAACAGAAATAACAGTGTTAGCATTGCTTATTTTCAAGCACTTTAAGCTTTCTCAGATATCTAATTGACTGATAAACAAGTAGAGATGTTCCAAGAAGGCCCACGGGAAAACTGTAGTGGCCCAAGGCCCCATTGTGCCCCATAACAACACATTATTTAGAGAGCCACTTAAAATAGGTTTTGAATAGTGCAATTATTATGCAAATTAAATAAATTAAGGTATGTGTTTTTACTTTTCCCTGGGCTCAAATTTTGGCACATAACTTGCGTTACAGATATTCCTCAAATTGTATTGTGTAGTTTGTTACTTTTTTTAATATATTCACCTGTTGGGCGATAATGGAAAATACATAATACATTGACAGTGAGACTGAAGCCAATATGAACCACCTTAGCAACCACCTAGCATTAGGGGATGCTTAAGGATGTAAAAAGGTTTATCTTCATTTTCAAAACAGAACTGAAAAAAAAACATTCACACAAACACTTTCTCATTTTAAAACCACAACACATTTTGTTTGAAGGGTTAGTCCCGGAGGAAGTGTTGGGCCATCATTCCCCAGATGCTGGCCTTGGGATCAGTGTCCATGGAAACACAGGTAAGAGAATTAACTAAATCAATACACACTGGTTTCGAGCCTCAGTTGACATTTTTGTGTGGTTGAATTATTGCATTTTATTGAATTGTGTGCCGTCCTCCACAGGTCACCGGCCCAGTTCTGCCGAATTCAGCCGCAACACCTCCAGCAGTAATTCCCCTGTCAGCTCAAAGGGTGTGTGTTCACTTCCTGTTATAATATCAACACTATTAGCAATGTCAGTTCATTAGACATCTCTGGATAATCAGACACACACATACGTTGGGATATGTGGTTTATGACATAATGGTTTTTATACTGTACAAACTGTATATTCTATCCCCTACGTCTTAATTTTGTTTACGAAGACAAAGCAAGTGACAAAGGACCATGTTAACATAGTTAAACACGCCATATATTGTGTCTGCATAAACCACATATTCAAACCCATACACACACTGATTCACTCTCATGCAATGTTGAAATAGTAGTTTGTCAGTTGTGACGTCTCTACAGCATTTGTATGACTCTTCAATGGTAAAAATCCACTAACATGACTGTATTCCAGCATGAGTTTAATGTAGCTGTAATAAGAACCAAATTCTCATTACAAAGGGTAATAAAGCACTAAGCCCTAAAGCACTTAGCAGTGGTCATCAAATATTTAATATAAACCATTTTTGGGCTATGTTTGTGGGGAAGATCATGTCTGATTATAATGACAATAAAAACTCAGATAAATGAGATTACTGAGATTATTGTCCTGTCTTCCACAAGGTTCTCTGGACTGCCTGCAGGGCAGGTCTGCTAGTCTGTCAAGTGACGATGTCATTGGACTAAGTCACGAAGGCTCGCGTGTCAGTAAGTCATCCCTGATTCCCCGTAGCTCTACCCTTCCCTATGAAGGCCCATTTGCTCAGCGGTCTTCCCAGCGGCCCACTTCACGCCGACCCTCTTCCCCTGACAGCGAGATGGTTACCCTGGAGGAATTCTTGCAGGAAAGTAATGCACTGTCCCCACCCACTGTAAGTTAACCCCTTTCAATAGATTTCATAGTTTCCTTGTATGTTCTTCCTTTGCAGATGCTGGGTTAATGACATGATTTGAAAAGTTTACATTATTTTATAATGTTCTCAGAGGTTCACTTATAACGACAGCAAGTTTTTTTTTTACATCAAAAAACAATTTAGAAGTAATAGGTTATTTACTGTTCTGTTTTTGACCCTCTCTTGAAACACTAAAACTTGGAAGTACACGCCCACTGCTATAATTGGGTAACAGTTTTGCATATTAAAATAGTGACACACGGTAAAAACATTGTTAAACTTGTTACTGACACTGATGCATATGCGATTGTTTGATCCAATATGCATCAATATTTGCGTTATATTTCATTTTTAGTTTTTCTGTGTGTGCATTTGCATTTAGTTTGCAGCCAGTTTATATGTAGACAGGTAGCTATTTAAAAAAGACAACCTCAGAGCATATGTAGTCTTCTTACATGGCTGTGACTAATGTAATATATAATTAATAATATAAAAATAATACAGTTTATCCACACTTCAAGGGCAATGCAAAGACTGTGGTTTTTCAGAACTTGGCAAAGCACAAAATCCTGTAATTCTGAGAGGAATCTCTTTGGTTTCTTATTGTTTCTCGAGTTACCATTTATTTCATATTTACTTCCTGCTACATGAAAGAATCGGTGGGCGGTGGGCATGATGTAAAAGTAGATATTGATAGTCTTCTGCAGAGATTGTTGTTGCCACACTGTGATATCATAGTGAGATAAAATCTCACTTAAGCAGTTTTGAATGCTTGGTTTCTATAAAAGCTGTTTTTGGATTAGTGAGGATGTTTTGAGTTTCAATCCTCACATATGTCAAATGGTAATTAAAGGTAGGGAAAATTTGTTTTCTCAGTTTATGACCCCTTTATTGTGTTATAATTCAGATTGTAAGATGCAAATACTCTCTGATATTCTGCACCATCTATCACACATGGAGCTCAGGGGGTGTATTTATACAGACAAAAAGCTTGGAGAGCAGCAAAGAGATCCTTCCAAATATAAGTCAGGATCAATAAAAACATTTATTATTGATACTAATTGAGTTATGCCTTATATTTGATCCTGACATAGTGCATTGTTGTTTGGTAATTGGGGCTTTTTATGCTGTGAGAGATTTCCCATGGAGACTCTGATTATTTTTTTCGATAGCAGCTAGTGGCCACACTGAGCTTGATATTACAGGTCACATTTCACACAGATATAGCCAGTTTTGTCTGCCATCACAATGGTTTTCAGCAGTCCTTACTTTAAAAAAAAAATGAGCTAATTTTAAGAAATGCATGCAATTTAGGAAACTTTTTAGTTTATTTTTATAGTAATCATAACTGAAAAACTATTTTATGGTAAAAACGACTGAAGTCGTCATGAAAAAGTCGAAAGCTTATCTTGTATTAGTCAAAAAATCTTAGAATTGTGCAACAGTCAGTTACATATGTTTTTTGCATCATGTTGATATTTGTTTTAAACAGTGTCTTACTTCTAGGTGCAGACAGGAAGTCGAGAGGATCTGATGACTGACTTTTTCGCCAGATCGACTCGACCGGTCCCTTTGCGAGATGGTGCTAAAACCCTCACCAATTATGTCACACCAACCATCAAGTCTACTCCAGAACTAGTTGGTCGGGCACCCAAACCTGGACATAGTGTCAAACCAAGCGTTCGACTCAATGAAACCTCAACACACCCCTCCCATTCACAGACCCTTCCTAATAGAGGAGCAGGACCACGACCCTCACCCATGCAGCAGTCTACTCGCGGAGGGATGGATGGCAACACTGGCCTGAGCCGCAAATTCAGCCTGGCCTCAGCAGACCTTCTACACTCCAATGGGCCGGACAGCTGTTGCCCTGATACTGGTTCTCCCAGCCAAAATGAAGTGGTGCTGAGGAAATCTGGTGCAGTGGCCAGAGAGAGACCAATGTCTGCTAGAATGGCTGGATCTTCACCACTTCCCGGAGACCCAGGGCCCCTCTCAGTGGATCCTAGGCGTCTATCTGTCGCTCCCTCAGGAGACGAGTTGTCCCTGACATATTCACCTCCTTTGCACACTTCTACGCTGTCCCTGCAGGCGGAACGGGAATACGCAGGAAGCAGTGGTGGCCGAACCGGAGAGCTCCACTCCAAGTCTGTGCAGTCCCGGCCATCCCCCCATCGTGGCGAGGTTGCCATGGTGAGTCCAGTGCGAGCCGTATCAGCTTTGAGGCAGAAGGACTTGGAGGAGGAGCCTCAAGAACTGAGACAGGCTGACTGTTCTCAGCTGAAAAAAACAGACACTCTGAACTTGAGCTACAGCAGCAAGGAGCCCACCAGCAAACCTGCTTCCCCAGACCCCAACGATGATCCTCAGAGTGTGTGGTATGAGTACGGTTGTGTGTAGAACTGGGTGAAGATGATTCAAACTGCACTGTAAAGAGCCCCAGATGGCTTTCTTCGATCCAGGAAACTGTTCACTCCATTTCTTTTTACATTTCTACTTGCGCTTCAGCAGCACCAGGTCCTTCACACCCTGGTCAGAAATGGAATGTATTAGGCACTTGAATGTATCCCCCTCTCATCCGACAAAATCAAACACCATTGATTTCCACAGTTATCCGACGCTTCATGGCAGACCAGTTGCCAGTCTATTCTGAATGTGAAAAACAAATATTGGGCTGTGTGCTAGGAACCACTCCCAGCATAATTACGGAGTTGCGATGGCATTGGTCCTAGAGAGGCGCAGGACAGCTGTAGGTCCATCACAAGAGACAGCGTCACAGGGACCCATTACGGGAAGCAGGCCCTCTTTCATTTACTCCCTGCTGACATACCAAACAATCGGCTCTTTTCTGCTTCTTGTGGGTGACCATCTATTTGCTGTGGGACCTGGGTTTGGCTTGTGCTCTGCTCAGAAGCATGCAAGAGGACAACAGAGCCATATAGATATGAGGATAAGCATAAACAGAGTAGATTTTCTACCTATCTTCCATTAAGCTGATTAAATGAGAGTAATGTTATGGGAATAGAGTCTAAGTTTGCATCCGAGCACTGGACACTTTCACACAAGCATTTGGGGTGTACTAATGAAAAATTTAAGCTTTGTTTATTTTTGTTTTTTGTTGTTTAACACTCTGTTTTATAACACTGCACAACTGTTGTAATGATCAGAAGTTCTGATTTATTTATTAATGTCTTTGGGACAATTAAATGACACGTGTGTGTGTGGCTGTTTTAGTTTGTCGATTACAGATGTTGTTCATTAATCGTGGAGATCATGTCTGCCAACCCGTTGTCTAAAGTTCCTTTGTCAGTGGTGCTTTGTTGTCATCATGTTGTCATCATCCCTTACTTTCTAAGGTCTCCTGGGACATTCAAAATATGGCAAGAGCTGATCACCAAAAGGGGAACAAGCATTACCACTGAGTGTGTAAATATGAGGAATGTCACCTGTTTGAATGTGCATAGCTACTGGTAAAATCGGTTTTAGATATAAAACTATTACTTACACTAGTGCACATGGTTAAATAATTTCCTGTAAATATGGTCTGTGCTTGGTTAGGTACCCTAACAACCTTTTACACGCAAGTCACGTAAAGTTTATTGTGACTGGTAGAAGTCTGTTTAGAGAAAGCTGTTGTCCAAAAAAATGTAATAAACATTTTTCTAAATATACCAGGAATTTGGAAATTTATTAGGTTTTTTTTTTTTTAAAGAAACCAAACTGACAGAGGCGTCACATTTTCGATATGGGGTCCTTGATGAATGTGATTTAACAAAGACATGCTATTGGATCAACGTCATTTTCAACATCTGATTGTGGAATTTGGTTTAGGGTCTTTAAAGTCATTTACAACGAAATGGATCGTTGCTCAATCAAAGATAATCGAGAACCGCGACTATCAGTTTTATAAAATTGATTTCAGGAGGTCATGTCTAAAAAAATAGTTAAACTTTTAAATGAGCCATCCGTCCCGTTACATTTCTTTGCGCCTCGCTCTTTTTTAACTCCATAACCTCTCCACACTTGTGTAAACGTCCCCTTTATAACCTGAGATGTGAATGTAACCAGGCAAATACGTTGCTCATATTTTACCTGATTTACATAACTACCTCTTTAGCGCTAAAGTCAACAGGTGGGAGGACTAAAATTGTGTCTTTTAACCTAGCGCACTTCCTTCCTAGACAGCATATTTGGACATCATACGCGCGTTCCGAGTCGGCTCGTCTTTTTCACACAACACAGATGACGCAAAAAAGGCAAACCAGGACTAAAAATGCTGTATATTCACGCCTATAGGAAGATAGTTGAGTCTGGGGAAGGTATTTGAGATGAATTCGCATATCTTTATTTAATTTTGCGCATTCTCCTAGCAGAAAAACGGTTGACGCAATTTATGGGGTTTTATACTCGTTATACGGCTTACAATCTCAGAAGCAGCCTGTTGAACTAAAGGATACAGAGGTTCACACTTCTGCAATGTCTTAAAGAAGCAGAATGGGATTCAGATCGGCAAGCTGAAGGTAATGCATTTAATCTTAAAGCAGTTACTTCATTACCTATAGATATATAGACCTATACATATATTATGGTAACCATAATTTTCCCTATAACGTCGTAGTTACAAGAGTTACAAGATATTACACTAAAGTCAGTATATCTTATGTACCACTGCCGTCACATTATGATTTAAAGATGTATGAAAGCTTAATACATTTGATAAGGCGATCCAGCGTGGACGCGGGTTTAAGGCGTTACAATAGTAAACAGGCTGGTAAACTTACAAAGAATTTTACACAAATGTTTTTCATTGGAAGTATTTAATATTGCGTAACTTTCAGGATGTTATGTATCAACCCTTAAATACTAGAATGTGTTTGACAATGTGTAATGATGTATAGCGTACTAACATTTATCAGATGTCCGATCAGCTCTCGAGAACTGCAGCATATGAGAATCAAGTTCAACCTCTCACCAACATCTTCAATATCGGGCTGTGAAATGAAAGTTACATTTCTTAAATATACGTTAAACATTTAATCTCGATATTAAGTTAATCAGCATCACGTCTTTATCATATTTGCTGTATGAACAAGGTTAAACTAATGAATAACGGCTTTATGTTAGGCAGTCAGGTCCCCGTTTCATTTATACGAGGTTTGTAATGCGGACAACACCGTGCGTCTTTTAACCCATTTGAAAATGCGCATAGGTCTCGCATAACCATAGTATTGTATTATTTGTTTAAACCATTAAAAAAAAAATCACGTTTTGAAGGCCATTTAACGATTCATTTGTAAGTGGAGGTGAAGAATGTAAAAACCCACTTTTTTAACCTTTAGAACAAAATGGTTACCATATACAGTGCCATATTATGCACCACTGTTATCACAAAAAACCTCCCCGAAAATAATAAACACATCAGATATCACACAAATGTAATCCCAAATTGAGATGTGGGATTTTGCTAATTCATTGTTCAGACTCATGAGCTAGAGTGCTATTGTGCTGAATATTAGCATGACTTTGATTCAGCCATAGACACAAGGCTACATGTATACTACCCAGTACAGAAGCACGCTTGCTCATGTGAAATTGCTTTTATACAACTGTTTAAAATCATGCTTACTCCACACTTTCTGGTAAACTTTCTGGTGTTCAGAATGCTGCTCGGCCCTCCGAATTGAATAGCAAAACAAACATTAATTATTACTAAGAATGTCACAATATTTTAAAGTATTTATTGACATACAGCATTGATCCTGAGAACCTCTATACCCATGGGTAAATCACTGCCTCTCAATCATTTGCTGTCAGTAAAATCGATAGCAAGTGTTATTCTCATAAACAACAGCAGGCTGCCTTTTTTATTATACACACAGATATGACCACATTAAAGTTTCATAGAGCAAAAGTAGCTCCACCATGCATTCACTGGATCAAACCAACTTTAAATGTGAATTTAGACTCTAAAGTTAAAACACAGGCTAAATACTTGATATACAAAACGATCTCCAAAAAAACAGAGCAAAAACGTTTTCTACAAAAGTCCCCATGTAAAGCCAGTTTCTCATTCTTTTCGTATATTGGATAATATTCTCCTTAACACTGTGTTGTAGCTGTGACTCTAATGCACTTCATCATTTAATGGATTGGTGGTGAAACATGGTATCCTCGCAGTCATTCATCTATGGGTAGATGGGGGGAGGGGGGGTCAGGTCTGTTATGTTGCAGTATTCCAGATCAGTCCAGTCACTGCAGTCAAGGTCTCATTCCCTGTGTGTCTATCTAACATCCTTCCCTCCACTTGATTGCCAAATAGGTCATGCTAGGCTTGAAAAGGACAATGTATGCATTACTCACATCTATGTATTGCATAAATTCCTCCATTAGCTTTACAGGTAAGATGTTTGGATTAGTCATCTTTAAAAAGTTTCACAACAGAAATGGTTTCTTCACTTAACAGCAAATTGTATTGCAGACTTGCTCAATGCAGAAACACCTTTTCTGATTTCAAAGACAAGTGCAGAGTCATTACAACGGTTCAATAGCTTCTCAAATTGAGATGAGATTCAAGAGTGCTTTCCAAACTTAGTTTAGTCTCTTC